>JAVQJG010210068.1:0-16806 GCA_036024015.1 Craterocephalus amniculus
AGCATTGGCGTGACGCGCTTTCTCTGCCGGGTTAATTTTTGAAACGTCCAGACTCCGATCAGCCAGTAATAGCGTTCCCTTAGTGATCCGGAGTCAAATTATGAAAGTTAAACCCCTTAGCGAAGAAAAAGCTTCACACAAAAGCTAAAAAAAAAAAAAATAGCCGCTATCGCTAACTAAGCTAGCCGGACGTGAAATCGGGTATAGTCCCTTTAAAGACAAAGCTAACTTTTCTAGGATTCCTTCATGTTACACTCTCCACTCTTAAGCAAAATCAAGTGAATAAAGGATTTCATTATGGTTATTATCTTAAACTGCAAGAAATAAAGAAGAAATGCAAAACTCTCCCAATGTCACATAATTATTTCCATTGAGAAGAACATGGATTTTATATTTTAAATTTCAATTATGAGCACAAACAGCATTTCTTCATAACTCCTTTCCATAAACACTTATTTTACTTTGTCTAGAAATGATTAACTGGCTTATTGTGATATATGTAAAGAGGCTTCCCAAGACCATACCTAAAAAATGCATTTTATCCTTTATAATATGCAGTTGTTGTTGTTCCTCACCAACAATTAATGTTTCCCTGCATGCCGTAATGTTTTCCATTTACTATTGACACAAAGAATTAAATAAACTTTGTTAACTGTGTTAAAAAGCCTTTCTCAGATTTTGCTGGTCAGTCACTGTCCTTGGTCCTGAACCTACTATTTCACAATGGGATCATTTATTCCATGAAATACTAGGTGGTTCACTTGTTTTGGGGCTTAATGATCACAGTTCTTCCAAATAACTTTTGTGAAACCAGTGAAGTGAAAGTCGTTAACACAAATGGAAACTGAACGGGCTTTGAAACTTGGTCATTTTAATGCAGAAACGTCTAAAATTGCAATATGTGAGTTTTTATCTTTTTGCACATTTTGACACTTGGTAATATCAGCATCTGGAAATAAAGCCAGAATAACGTGTGCCTTTCCCTTTTCACCCCACCAGAAGTAGACTCATGCTCTTCAAAAACTTTCCTGAGCCCTTTGTGCCATTTCAGTTCAGCTTTCTACTGCTGGCATGAAAAACGAGCATGCAGCTTGTCACAGCTGAGCTTAGGTCAAAGGTTGTCTCTCATTTTCTGAGCAAAGACCTTTTTTTGGTGTTGCTCCTCCTGAGATTCCTTCTGCCCACTCTACCATGTGGAACCTTCCCCAGAGGAATGCTTTCTCCACTATTTGACCTCCCTTTCATTATGCCCTGACTCCCAAATTTCTTTCAAATTTCACTCTGAGGCTGGAGATCCGCACACCCTTGACACGGGACCTTTTTTGCCCTTTCACTCCAGCTTCACAAGGGGTAAGAACACAGACAGGATAGTGGGAGCTATTATATACGCATTTCATTGACTTGAATAGGTTCCCATTGTTCAGAGACATCATCAATCAGACTCTGCTGTGCGCTGCAGTGCTCCAGAGTTTTAATTCGCTGCAATGTGCTGAATGGGCACCAAGCCTAACCCTATAATCCTCTCACACACCGCTTCTTACATTCCTCCATCCCTGCTCATGTTTAATATCAAACAACGATTTATTTTTGTTGCTGTGTAAGGTGCACTAACAGCAACACACAGCTACAATTCACATTACCTGGCCTACTTATGAGCGGAGAAATATCCACCTTCATTATGCATAGGGCTCTTGACAATCCCCTCCAAGGATTATGTGTATGTGTGACAGGAAGTGTGCAAGCAGGCAGGCAGGGCTCTGCTGAAAATGGGGAAAGAATGACAATATGTAAGATAATGTGTTTTTCCCCTGCTCTGCTCTTTTCTGTCTTCATGCTCTTGATTATATGTTCTCCCATCTGGCCAACAGAGCATATTATACATTAAACTGTCTGTAATAACAGATCTCAACTCAGTGATAATAAGAAAGCCTTTGAGACTTTGAGGAGCTACGTATACGTAAAGGCCTATCAGAGTATAACAATGCTGCAATGCATCTTTTCTCTCTTTTTTTAATCTTGATCGCTGTTGAGAGGTCAGCAAGTTATAGAGGGGCAAACAAATGCATCATGCTTGTTGCTGCAGCTATAGGACAAAAGTATACCTGACTGAGAGCTAATTGTTCTTTTTTTTTTAAAGATTGGCTTTAAAATGATCAAACAAGGTGAATGTGAATACTTTGATTTAAAGTGATATTTATAAAGACAGTCAAGATACATTAGAAAAATAACTATCCTTGTTTGAACTGACTGAGTTTGGACAACTTACTGTTTCTGGAAATTCTGTTTTAGAAGGAGTCTGATCAGCCGGGGTGGGAGAAAACAGCAGTGTTCTGTAAAGTACAGCCTTTACAAAAGCTGCAGGAGCCTATCATGACACTTCTTAGTGAAAATGAAAATCTTCTATTTTAACACCTTAAGCTTTTGCCTATATATTAATATGTTCTCACTCATTATCACTGCTTGATGCTGTCTCTCTTCTCTCCTCACAGCCTCCAGCTTGAGAGATTTCATTAAAGTAGCAGCTTAATTATGTAGGTGTTGAAATTTAATTAATGAAAGAATAGAGCAACTCCATTACTCTGACACATTTTTGACACCTGCTCAGACAAAGAACAAGATCTCATTTTAGCAAAGCAATGTCCCTTGAACATATCTTTTTTTTTCTCTTATAGTACCCATCTTTATAGTTGCTAAGCTTACACCTTACAATCAATCATCTATGGCACTGTCAAAAGTGTTGACAGGAAGATTCTTCTATCTACAGGCCTCACAATCTCGGTCAAAAAGAAAAATCTGACAGAAAAAAAGGGCTTCATCTCTGCCGATCTACACTTCCATATCACATCACATGCATTGAGAAGGCATTGTACACGGGCCTGCCAGCTTTTGTAATGTTCTCTGCACACGTGTATCTCATCGTATGAAATGAACAAGTACATACACAAGCAAGTGATGCAAAGAAGACAGTGCATAATGACTCCTCAGCTTTAACAGTGTGGTGGAGGATGGCTGTACCTGTCCCTGACCTTGCATTCAACCATTTCTTTGAGAGTGGGAAATCACATATAAGGTTCTCAATCATAAGAGGTTAGTAATATTTAGGGCAATATCCAGCGGTCCCAGTGCCTGCTAGAATACAGGCCTCCCTTTCATAATGCCCTGACGCCCAAATTTCTTTCTGTAAGGACTGCAGATTTTGAGGCTGGAGATACACCCATGAAACAGGACCTCTTTGTCATTTCACTGCAGCGTCATTGGGGGACTGCAGCAGGCATTCAGTGGGAAGAATGTTCTTCATGGCTAAATTATTATAACTACTCCCTGACACTTTTAAATTAAATTCAAATCACAACGATTATTTTAAGGCACAGACAGTCCAGTTCAATTGAATAATTTGTTAAGGAATTATAATCTAATAAAACAAATCCATTACATGATCCACTATCGTTCACTTTATGATAGTGTTTCCAATTCCTATTCCTCACTTTGACTGTGGTTCCTAACGATTCTTGGTTCTGATTCTTTTAAGAGGCATGGTAAAAAAAAATAAAGTTTACATGTTTTAAATGAGCAAGCTAGCCAGAGGTCTTGATGGATGAAACAGAATTTTCATTTTCATTTTATGAGCATGTTATGTTATTATGAGCATGTTATTTTTTTTTTATTTGACTGGGGTTGTTTTCAATGAGCATATAAATATAAGATCTATGAACTTGAATATAAATATTATATCAGGTTGATTACCAATGAAAAAAGCGGCCACTTGTGGTGACTCACAATTTAACTCGTATCACATCAGAAAGGAGGCCAGACCATGTCGGCAACCCTTGTAGAATTACTTTTGTAATAATCAGCCAATCAGATGAGACCTACATCATCCCATTACCAAAGTGTTATTAGTTTAACAGAGGTCAAGGAAAGCCAGTTGCTTCTATGTATCACACCAGTCAGACGAGAAATGTTTGAACATAAGAACCATGACTGAATAATAACAATCACCATTAACAACACCAATAGGCATAAACACTCCCAGTGGAATCTTCTTTGTGGGTGTTTGGTGGACTGAGCATCAAAACTAGGAATCAAAATTTATGAAGAAAAAAAAAAGATTCCGAGAGAGTCAGAAAGTTATTTCTGGTTTCAATCGATGCTGGATGTTTCATAGCTGACCCTATAGATGAGTTAAGTAATCGTAAATATTGAGTTGTGTCTAATTCAGTATAGTCCCCATTGTTTACATACTATACTGACACATAGCAATAATAAATATAAAAAAACTAATCTTCTCACATATTTGAGCTTCGGGCCAGTTTCTTCTATATAAAGAGCCCAGTGTTCAGTTTTCCCGTTTGATTTATCCTGTTGGCTACAGTGTTAAACTGTATCTGTCATAACATACCATATCCAGTTATAAGGTACAACCAGTTTAGTATTTTTCACAACCACAAACAATCATAGATTCAACCCAGCTGCATTCTCATCTTCCCAGCAGGCACGTGACTTGCCAACTGTCTTTGCAGCTCCTTTAGAGAAACACTTTTTAAAAAAAAAACTTGTCTTGTCCAGCATTATAGCAAACAGGATGATACTCTGGCTGCTTGGTTGTGCAAGTAAAAAGGGGAGCTTTATGGGTATAAAAGCTCCTCTTGATAGTCTGAAATCTGTTTTTATTTATTTGGTTTCAGTAATGGGTAATTACTGCAAATATTGCTGGACATAACAGAACAGAAAATAAAGGAGGAATTGATAGAGGAAAATAAATAAGACAGAGATACACCCTACAGAGACACACCATGCAATCCAACCACAGACCTTCGACAACCTGCTTTCCCTATACTAAAACACAGCAAAAAACCTCCCATGGCCCAAAGCTGACAACAGTCAGGAGCGTGGGGGAGATGAGACCATTTATCCCAGAGTACCAGAAACACACACAGAGAAAACTAACTTAAAGTCTGAGTCAGTAAACAAACCTACTGTGTCATGTCAGCATCCAGACTATACCGAGTGACGAGGGTTCGAAGATGATTGATCATGCAGATGTGTCCCAACTTGCTCAAATGTCAGAGGCAGACCAGGGGACCTGAAACCCAAGTGACTGGCAGCCACCCCAGGGCCCAGACCACAGCTGCACCAACACAAAGATGACCCTGCATCCACCCATGGGGTGGCAAAGAGAAGTCCCAGCCAGAGCTCCTCACAGCTACGGGGCACAGGCCCCAGCAGGCCAAGATTGACATCCACTGACTCCATCGGAGGATGACCAGACCGTCCAGATAGCCAACCAATGATGGTCAGTCCCTACTCCAGTGTCCCAGCATGCACCCAGGAACCAGGGCCTCACCTCCCTTCACCCATATATGCCACTCCCCTCCTCCCACACATTGCAATATGCAACCCCCCTCCTCCCATCCATCCACTTACCTCCATCCCTCCACAATAACTCACAGACTCCCGCCACCATCACACCTCCATTCTTTTTACCCTTCACACAGCTGGATTCACACTCTCAAATCTCTCTCACACACACACACTTGCTCTCACACATCACATCACTTCTCCCACTATGCCCTGTGGGAGAAAACCCTAGCGGGCAAGAGTACAACAAGTCCCAAAAGGACCCCACCACAGTCTAACCCCACCTCCCACCATATAGTGAACTAAGTGCCCCCAGGTCCAGCAATCCCCCCCTATAAGGGACGAAACTATTTTAACCAAGTCTACCAAAGTGACCTCCTGTCTGTTAAGCTGAAAGCCTGGAACACTTTGAAACACACAACAGAACTTCACATTGTTGTCACAGACAGCTCAACTACTTCAAAGTTGGCCTTCACAGAAATTTGCTGAGCCGCCACGGCAGACTTTGCATTCAGGATTCGACACCTCTGTCCACTCTGACAGGTGTTGCGGGGTGGACATGTTGAGGCAAAGAACCTTTCCTTCACAATCCTTCTTTGATGGAGATTAAAGAACAGTCTGGAGAAACATTTGCCACAGCAGGTTTTTTCATGCCTCCATGTCAGTCTGACAGTGCAGGCAGCAATGCCTGCAGAAGGCTAATACACAATCTGTGGGACCAGGGGCGTGATGGTGTGTGTCGAACCGATAGAGCTTCGGACAGAGGATAATGAGACCAAAAATAAAAGGAGTTTGCGGCTTTCCAGTTTCGCTGTTGGATGTTCATATAGCATGGGACCGTAGATGGCCTTAAGTGCAGCGAACGCCAGCCAGCTCAGCTGAATCTGTGTCACAGACTCCCTTTGATGTCGGCTGGGAGTACAGAGGGAGGAGAAGACGAAGGGAGGTGGGATGAAGACCGAGAGGATGGTGAGGGTGGATAGACTCCAGCTGTTTGGCCTTTTCATCGCCACAGCTGACATGGAAGGAGCTAACAATAATTCTTCTCTGTAGTTGCGTGCAACAACCCTCATCCACCCTTGCCACCTTCTCCACCCTCCCTTCCATCCTGCTGGAATGGCTGCTCACCTGCCTCTCTGTAAACTGAAGGCAAAAGCTCTTGCACATACTATATGTACACAAGCAAAACATGTCCCCTTGGTAGATCCAACACAAGCATAAACTTTGAGAAAAATGAATTAAAGTAAAGCTACTCAACCTGCAGGCTATCTTAAATCCAAAAAACTTCATTTCCAGTGTATGGACTAGGTTCTCTTTGGCAAACCATATTTGTTTAGTATAACATGGCAGCCACACCATTATGTTGCTAGCTATGCTGCTGGACATGACAAGTTACAGAAAAAATAAACAAATAAAAATGCAAGTGATCCAGAAAACAATTTAGAATAAACCGACTGTCTGATTGTGATATTACTCTCAGTCATACAGCTTCATACAAGTTCTCTATGTGCAAATGAAATGGCTCTAAAAAGAGAGTGAAAGTAAGGTTGGTTGTACTCAATTCAATGTAAGGTATTGAAGGATTTGTGAGAGCTTATCCCTGAGAGAGCACTTAAAAAATTCTGCAACAGCACTGTTGTGTACTTGTTAACTTCTTGCAAGTTGCAAATATGTGAAAACATAGTGGATTTTAGAAGATATCCATTTAAGTAGTGTAACTCTGATTGATATGTAGCAAAAATAGTATTGTTTGATGTTGCATACGTTTCCTCTTTACTTCCACTTAAATGTCGACTTAAAGATGAAGGCAATGTTCACTTTTGTATAAAGGCAGCTTCTTCTTGACAAATGGGTTATCATATGTGCAAATAAAACTGTAGACATAGTGAAGCAGTTTCCTAAGGCTACCATCATCGTAACCATTAATGTCATAATACTTGCATGCTTTTGTTGCAGCTGTGAGCATCTGTCAGCAAAGAACAACCTTTAGATTGATTTTGCTGTCTTTTTAAGGTGATGAGACTCTATTTGAATGGTTTTCTGTACAGTGGTTGAGACACTGCAATACTGTTTTGGTATTCCAGCCAAGTTTTCTTCGCCATCCCAGAAGGAAGTTCATGCATAATGGATTAATTGTTGCTCACATCCACATGTAAAAAGCCCACAGGTTAGTATTCCCACAGTCTCCTGCTGCTCAATAGGTCAACCAAATGGCCATGCCCAGCAATATCACTGCAAATCTGTGGAAATAGTTCAATTAAGTCCACAAGTGCTCTACAGTCCCCTGTGAACGACTGCTTAAGAGCCATAATAGGTACCTTTTGATTATTCCCTATCCCTGATATGGTCAAAATGGACACATTCATGCCCTGTCTTTTACATACACACACCACACATATGTAGAGGCCTCAGTCCCAGTGGGGAATGACTTTGTGAATGTCAATGCGATTCAGCGGTGACAGCAAGCCGTGTCAGCAGTGAAATGGGCCCTATGTTGAGCAGAATGTAATGACTCACTAGACAATTGGAGTGGAATATGGAATGGCCTCCACTTTGTTGTAACGGGCTGAAGAAGGGTGACAGGCAGACTAGAGAGCGAGTGAGAGCCCTTCAAAGGGGGTGTCCTCTCTTCCTTTGCAGAGAGTGTTCCTTTGGAAATACATAACTACTCCAGTATTTTTTTTGTGCCAGCTCTTCTATTTTAGTGCTCAGAGATACAGGTTCTGTCCGAACCTGAGTGAAAGGTCAGATTCTACTATTCTTCTTACCTGTATTTTTAGCATTTGATAGTTATATGCAGAAAAACTCAGACCCCAAGTTGAAGCTACATGTAGCATCCTAAAAGCCGAATAAAAACTGTGCTCAAACAATAGAGATCCTCTTATATTCAGACAGGCTTGGGGATTTGTTGGATTTTTTATGCTCTCAGATGATATGAAACTTTTTCATACAATCTCTTTCCACCACCTCTGGCAGTAGCATCCCTCTTTTATGAAATACTGAGTTGGTGTTAAAAACAAAAGAATGAATAATACATTACTTAAAAGCTCCTTTTTCTTTTTTTTCACAATGCACTATAATACATAATGAGATATTTGACTGGCAGGCTGATTTTCTGTCACACAATAATTGGTATATGTTCACATTAAAGGTATAATTAGTTTCAAACTATGCTGAAGACAAGTTGAACAGAAATATAAGCATCATCAAATCATCAAGATGCACAGCATTATTGTGTGGTGAATAATGAAATTGCACAGTGTAAATATGATATATAAGCTACTGTATAAATGAAGCTGATGTTTTGTAGTGCATAAATACTTTTCCAGAATACATCCAGCACATGAATGCACAAGAACAAAAAACAGAAGGACACCACCAGTTCTCTCTAAACAGCACAATTAGAGGCTGGTAGACTGAATCTGGCAAAGAAAGCCTCTTCATTTCAAATGTCCCTTTGATCACTCTGCTGACAAGAGCAACATTTCAGCCCCAACTTTCAAAGTAATAAGCAAGACAGAGATTTTTTTTTCTCTTTTTAACAATGATTTATGCCTGTTACATGCCAGTTATAATGTGAAACTGAGAAATCTTTGAAAAAAGAAACCCTTACATGTTGAAATACAAGCTAGTCATTTGGAAATAAGTAAAATTGTGTCAGGACATGGCTAGCAGGGGGCCGTTGGCAGACATTTTGCCTCCAATGAGCTAATGATAAACATCGGCAGGCCCATGCGAGCAAGCTGGCAAGCTTTCTCTTAGGTCCGCTGGGAAACAAAGGACATAATGTGAGAAAGAGAGTGTGGTAAGGTTTTTGTTGGAGATTAATCAACACAGTTGAATGTTGAAGAAAGACAGGGCTGCAGAATTAACAAGCTACTTCCAGTTGTTCCACCAAGAGAGCAGTGTGCAGAGATCAAAGATGGCCATTGTAGCTGCCAAGGACATCTTATCAGAGCTATCTGTTTTTTGGATCTTTTAATTGCAGACGTTTTCATAGGAGTGCTGAGACAACAAAAAGTTAGCAGGCACAATTAGGGGAAAATGGGGGCTGCATCCATTTGTCATTACTAACTTTGAAGAGTTCCTGACTTTTGTATTAGTTACACATTCTTCTTTCATCTTATTTTTTTTAGATTCTGCCATTCAAGCTCAGAATTGCAGTAATAAAAAATGTAAATTTTTGTCATTATCAAATGTATGTTAATTTGATCCTAGATTTCTTGAAAAAAAAAAGGAACATTTAGTTGTTATTTCAAGTCATAAAAATCTGATGATATGCTCTCACTGGATAGTTCTAAGAGAAAGTTGAATGACTTGGAGCCAGATATATTTGTTAGATGTTGCCTGATTTATGGGGGTCTTGTGATCATGATATGAACGGTCAGTTTTTATGTGTGTTGATGGTGTCTATATACATTTCTAAATGTATTGCACCTGCTTTGGCAGCTGGAAGACAAATCAGCTGCATATACTGTGTGTGTGTGTGTGTGTATGTGTGTGTGTGTGTGTGTGTGTATGTATGTATATATATGCTACCTAAGTTGATTTAAAAAGTGCAGTAACATAAAATACCAAAGCAATTTCAGTGTAAAACAAAATTACAATGAAAGATAATTTTTAGTTATTCTGAAGTCATATTCATAGACTTCAACGTAGATCAATGTTTCAGCTCTATTTTTAAAGTCTAAGCTTCTGAAATTAAAGTTATTTTCTATACAAAGGCAAACCTGGAGTGAACTGGAGCATCCAAAACATCTCCCACTAATGCCATGTTTATCTTTAAGCTTATTCATTCAACACACGTCCAAACACAAAAGGCGACCCACTGCCACTAATTCCCTTACCCCTCCCCATGAGCTCCGTGGATTGAAATGTATTTTAAGTGCTCAACCACAGTCAATTATTGTTGACTTACAGTAAAAGGCAAATCAATTCCTTCTCTTTCGCTGTGTGGTGTTGACTCCTGCTGAAGTAACACAATGGCTTGTTGAGAGGCACAAAACAGTTTAAGCACTCAATTTTTCTTATTTTAAGGAAGGACAATTTACTGCAGCAAAGCAGTTTCAGATTGTCAACCATGCTGGCCAAAACACCCAGTGCATACGACATAAGCTTCAACCTCAGTAAGCAATCTCTAACTGTATTTTCTTCCAAAAATGTGCAGCACTGACATGACAACACCAATGGATTACGTTTTTAGGCTTTCAAATCACATCCTTGTGAAGAATGAAATGAAATGAAATATCCTGCATTTAGCTGTCGGTTAAAACAAAGAAGTCATGGTTTTGAACTGTTAGAGAGAAGACATTGGTAAATTATACAATGCTCCCTGCAGCTGAAGGATCGTGTGACAGCATTCTGTTTGACATTTCCATTTCTGTACATCAGCATAAAAATGTGTACTCTCATAGATACAATGTCTTGGTTTTGATCTACGTAACGAAATAACCTTTGTTTGCTTCTTTTGCAGAAAAAATCTTGTCTTCTATATAAGAAGATCAATCCCTTTTACTCATAGTCATCATTTCACTTGTCACAAGGTTATTGATAATTGTTGCAGCAACTTCTTCATTTTGAAAAGAGTGAATGGTCAGTCACATCCTGAAGTCTGTTAGAGGACTGACCTGTTTTGAAGTGGCAGTGAGGGTCAGTTAATACCTCAAAAGGTCGCTGGGTGCGGACACACATCATGGCTTGCAGGTGGAGCCACAGGGAGCAACTTGTGTTGGTCGATGTCACAAGAGCACTTCTTTGTCTTCCAGTGAGCTGAATATTTCATAAGTTCAGAATGGAGAGGGTGGTGCTGTACTTAGGGCAACTGACCCGTCACTTTTACACTACCATTTAAAACTCTTCCTTCTGGCTTTTTCTTTCTCAGAAGCCATTCTGAACTTAAAGATCTCCTGACATTGCATACATGTTTAAATGGATTGTATTTTTTAAGTTTATAGTAAATTGTTGATGGATTGTATCAGATTGTTTTAATAAGAAAAAGTGTCTAAAAAATATAGTACTTGCGTTGGAACTTATTGTTTATATCCCATGATGTGGTCAAATTCTGTTTTTCGGTTTATTTCGGAGATGCAAAAAGCACAGTTGGAATGGTTGAAAGGTTGCAAAATAGAAGATTTAAACTTACTATCAGTATTTTTGATTCTCATGTTGTGCTTTTTCAGATTTCAGATGGCAGTCTAAAAAACAAAATCATTTCTAGTGAAGCAGAATGTATTTATTTTAAGGTGCTTATTAAACAGTTTATATGCCATTCAGAGTTTCTTGAAGGGGCCAGTGACCTTGTTGTTTCCCTTATTTTTCTATCCATATTTCTCACAACCTGCCAGCACAAACATTTGGACTTTATTTTTCTATTCGTGGTTCAACATATACAAGTTTTTTAGTCACAGAGCTGAAGCAATAACCTGAATGGAAATATTTAGACCCACAGTTTATAGGAATTGTTCTAAAACTTGATCACTGTCAGAAGAAAAGCTTTTTATAACATGTTTTTTTGTTGTGGAGATAACTTAAATGCAAACAGAAAGCATCAACCATAGTTTGGTTTCTTCCTTCAAGTGTATCTTGGGCATCCCTGGGGCCAATCAGTTTTGGGATATTATAAAAAGGCTGTCACAGGATTTAATGAGATGGTAGATTAGTGTAACAAGGATTAGCTCAGAACCATTAGCTCAGGAATCCCAGTGTTTTACATTATTTATTGTAGTCACATCCAAACTCAATACATTTTAACTTTGTGACTAATGCTAAACAGTTCAGGAGTTGTCTATTCTTGCAGTTGTGATGATGGTTGTAGCAACAGTGAAGAAACCATCCCAAGTGGGTGTATGAATATCTGAACTTCATGAATCTATGTTTGGATGTCTGTTGATTCAAAACTGAGTGGGATGCTCTTATATTCAAAGCTTTTTCTTTGTTTGTTTTGTTTTGTTTTCTACCAGAGACTTTGTGTTACATTTTCCTCCTCCAAGATGGTTTAGAAAAGTCTAAGAATCTAGCATTTTTTTCTGTAAACACCCTTTAAGATAAGAAGATGTCCCCAAAGAAAAGTACAAGTACATATTTTGGTTAACTCTAAGGACACTTATGTTAATGCAAACAAATTCTATACTTTTACAGTGTTTACCCAACTGCATTCATAGAATGATACCATACTGAAAAAAGGAATATTTGAACCAAATTAAATAATTCTTTCAGTAACAACAGAGGGAATTAAGTTTTCTTAATATCAGTTATTAATATGTGTATTATGAAAAAGAGCCCTACCCCCTCTGACATCATCAGTTATCTTTGCTAATTATTACTGTCACAATTACTGCACAATATTGAAGAGTATTAGGAACAACTTGGTAATGAGACCTTTATATTGTTATATTTTTCAAATTGAATACAATATAATATAAAAGCTCCTCCAACATCTTAAAAATCTAAATGAACCCGAATCCGGTGGCCAGCAACATGTATTGTAATGGTGCCTGTCCTCTGTAGTTTTCATACTTAGCTGTGGTTCCTATTCCCAGCTTACAATTAACCATGTAGTGTATGTTTTGTATGATTTAGAAAAGCTAACATTAAGTTGACTCAAAACCAGTTTTCAACCACGAGCAGTGCTCATGTTGTCTAAGGCTGTGGAATTCACAAGCTGTGCTATTTCAGAGAATGCTGGCAATATGAATGTTGATTTGAAAAGAAAAGAGAGGAGGGATAAAGGGGTCGTGCACATGTGTGAAGTCTCTATTAAAAAATGGGTGCTCTGCGGAGCAGATCTCTGTGGCGCTGTGCACATGCACTGCTTTCATGCCAGGTGTTGCCAGTTTCATTGATTATGTTGATAGCTGTGTTCCAGGACCTGCTGCTGGAACAGTCCGCATATCTTGTGTAATCACCGATATGATAGTGTAGCATGTGTGTATCTGCAATTCCTGTACATATTTTATTCACCCACATATAAACATAGGTGAAGTTACTTTGACTTCAGTTGCTTTTACTTTATTTTTGTATGCAACTTTCTCATGACAGTTTGAGTAATATGTTTTTCCATCGTCTGGTACAATTCAAATTATTATGTATGCAGGTGATGTCATAAAGAGCCACATACCACACGGTAGATCTGGTTTACATCTTTTTGTCATCAGAGCAACGAGCAGTAATGAATAAAATTACAGACAAAGTGGTTTGATCAAGGAAAGTGAGTCACTGATAGAGATATAGCTCAGTGGTTTGATCAAACAGATAAAGGAGTAAAACTCCTCTAATGTTTCAGGGGCTGATAGGGGAAAAAAGTCCCCTGTAAAAATGGCAACAGCCCTTATTTTCTTCTCCAGTGATACTAATTGGCAGCAGAATTCCTTCCTGACAAGCTTCTCACCCTCAGCACCTCCTGCATGGGAGTATGATGAACTGCCATCAGAAATAATCCCAAGTTTAGCTGGGAAGGATCATTAAGGCTTTTAAGCAAACTGCTGGGACCTGAATGATTTTTCCTGGCTTTTTCAGAAGTTTTATGCATTAACTTCATTTGATTTTTTAATTCTCTTTATTTTTTTTTGTCTCAAATTAAAATAATTGAAGAGGTTTAATCACATTAAACCAAATGAAAGAAAAAGAAAACAGAAAAAGAACAAATCTTTATTAAAGCTGTTTTTTTTTCTTTTGCAAATTTTCTGAAAGGAAAAAAAAACACCTTTTCAAAGGCGGAGCATGCAGAGTTTATTACAGGAGGCAAGAGCAAAATAAAGACCACTGTGCTTGGGGTGCAGAAAACACCTTTGTTTGGAGTTTCACACCATCCTAAATATCCCAAGATATAACTCTTGAGAAGTACTGCATCATTGATTCATTTAACACTTTGTTTACTATTGTAATTTTTCACACAACTGAAAAAAGATAATACAGAATTATTTTCTCTCCAGATTTTTTTTTCTCTCTGTTGGTGTGTAATTTGACACTTAACAAAATGTGGTGGGTTTCATGGATGAATGAGTGTATCTGTCATGTTTGCATCTGTTTTCATTCACACAATCCAGTGTGGTGTAGTTCTCTCTCTGGCAATCCTTCAATAACTTCTACCACTGTAGTTACCTACTAAGTCAATGTGATGTCTGAGATTTCTTGGTAAAAGAATCCATAGATCCTTTAACTGTAAAAAGAAAAAAAAGCAGCAAGTAATTGCTGTGCAAAAGAAAAATGTGGAGATAAGACTCTATAGATCACTCTTTGATCACTGCAATATAAGCAGGCCTGCTTTTTTCTGTTTGTAAGGAAGCATGCAGAGGAAAAATACATTTCTATGCCTTTGGATGCACTGTGGAAGGGTCATTAATCGGAGAAGCACTGTGGCTCTTTTTTAAGACCCTACTCTTCGAGGACAGGGCAGAACAATGTGCAAATGATAAATTGAGTTTATGCTGAACTGCTAAATTCCATCTCTTGTGTTAAATCTTTCCCTCTTTCTTGCCAACTTCTCTCATCACAAAGCGTTCATCAGTGCATCTCAGTGGCCATGTTTATATTTGAAACAGATCAGCTTTGACAGGTCAGGATCCCTTTAGAACCGTGGCCCCTAAAAGAGGTCAGTCATGGGATGAATGATTTATTTATGGGGGATCCCCCCTCCCCTTTCAGCTGAAACAAGATGTATGCTTAAATTCTTCCCTTGGAAAAACCTTGATTCAGGGAAAATATGGTCTGCACAGCTTGACTTCTGCAGCAGCGCTCGGAACATGTGCACAGTGCTCTTAATGTTCAGGGTGATTGTACTGTACTCTGAGTCTGTGAGCATGAAGGTCACCTTTCTATCCCACTTGGCAAACTCTCAACATAAATCTCCGCCAATAAGGGAGCAGAGGTCTATCTTAGCAATGTTTCACGCCTATGTTTTTCGAGCGTGTAGTTCTCCCAAAGGCCATTCAGTTCACTGTGCTGCCAAACCCTTTTAAACACGGCAAAATGCACTCGGACTCGATGTAGTCATGTCCAAAACCGCAAGTTTTAACTACTTAAAGATTCCAGTCTCCTTAAGACCAATTTGATGGCATCGGGTGTATTTGACCTGACCTGTTGCGATCTCTCTGAGGCACACCTGTTGATGAAATGATTGGGCGTCGGGCATAATCTTAATCAGCTCCATGCAATGCAATGCATTTCAATTAAATTGTTTTTTTTTTTAATTCCCATTGACTACCTCTCCACTGGATGGTTCCTTTTTGCAGTCTTAAAACCCTTAGCTTTCAGCAATTATTAAGGTCACGTCCTATTACCATCTGTCTTCAGCTGCATCAGGAGTAATCCTTGAGTTTGCTCCCTTAACCTTACTTAAGAGATGAAGGGAAGCAAGCAAACACTGCAGTTTTAATTTGCCTGAACCAACATCTAATTTTATCACACTGAGTAGAGGAATAAATAGCAAATCTCAGCTGATACTGTGCCACCAGATTTTAATGACAAAAAAAATTCAATGATACTCAGGCCACAGTTCAGTACTGTTTTGATAAAAAAAAAGGAATGGAAATGATTTATAGATTATTGAAGGGCTGGTGACTGGAATGTCCCTGAGAAGTGAGCAGGCTAAGCTTGCTCTGATTTTTAACCTTCATTGCACCAAGAATCACCAAAATGAATCACCACTGACAATGTGTTTCAGCCACTTGGGTGGGAAGCAAAGCGTCTCTCTGATGCAGAACATGCATAGCAGTATGTGTACTGGGCTGTTAAAGAAGCTACCTGATGGATAGTAAGCATTTTTTTCCCACTCTGTTCAGTAGCTATTGTGCACATTACATGACAGAGGAGTCAAACAACAGCATAATCTCTCTGTGTGTAGAAACAAAATGGGTTTGTGATTTGAGCTGGTTATTACCACTGATGTCCCAAATCTATTCACTTATCTTAACAAGATAAATCTTAATATGATTTAAGTTCTGAATTGATTTAAAGGATATCATTTTTTTGGTGAGGAATATTTCCGTTTTCATACATATTTTGCCGGAGACAGGCAAAGGCTCACTCTGAAAAACTGTCATCAGCAAAATTATCCAGCCCCCTTTTAATCTTGTTTTAATAGTTTTGTTAGCAGCATCTACCCCGATTCAGTCAGTCACTAAAAAGAATGTGGTGGAGTCAACTACCACATCTATAGATTCATTCACATAGCCATTAAATTACTGTACTTATCTAAAATGTTTTAAAACTTGAATCTATCATTTATTAATAAGGTGCAAACCCTTATTTAACATATAAAGTTGTTGTATATAATGTGTGTATGCGTGTGTGTACACAATATATACATAAACATATACGTATATGTAGAATGGGCAAGGCAAGTTTATTTGTATAGCACATTTCATGTACATGACAATTCAAGGTGCTTAACATACAAACATTGGAAACATTACAGCAAGAAAGCAATAGAAAGAATTAAAAACAAAAATA
>JAVQJG010210069.1:0-17794 GCA_036024015.1 Craterocephalus amniculus
GATTCTTTTGCATTATTTATCATCTTTTTTAATTTTAAATTTCATTTTTCTCTAAGATTTGTAGCCACATTGTTTATATTTGATGCAATAAAAAACAGACAAATTTTTTCAGGCACAATGAATGATCGTGATTAATAATCGTGATCACAATATTGATCAAAATAATCGTGATTAATATTTTGACCATAATCGTGCAGCCCTAATAAAGATTAAAGCAAATAGGATTATTTCTACAATTTCATTCATTCTTACTGCACAGATGACATGGGATTCAGAAAGGGTGGTATGCAGGGATGGATTCCTGCTGGAATTTATAATGCAAAAAATCTTGAGGGAATAAATGTACAAATCATCTTCATGAAGTTCCTTGAAACCCAAAACGCCTGGGAACATAGGGGAGTTTACGAGGTGAAACAGCCAACAAGGCCGGTGGAGGGACGCAACAGCAACAGGCTTTTTTCTTCTTCTCAAAAATAGGCCTGTTTAGGCTGCGCAGATCTGAAATTTAGTTTGTTTCGTTGGCAAATAAGGCAACGATTGTTGCTTTATACTTTGTTTTGTTGGGCTGATATTATTTTAGGTGTATAGCCTTTTTCTCAGGGAATTAAATAGAATCGCAGTAGTCACAATATGCTGGCGGCCCTTTCCTGACATCTGTGATGAGTGTTAAAGAAGAGCTTTTACAGTTCGCCTGTCAGATCTGGACAATGGCAGATTTATAACTCCAAGAGGAACAGTAAGGGTCTCCTCATGGAGGCTGATGATTGGCTGATCAGTCTCTTTTGGCTCCTGTCTCCCTGAGCGAGGCCTCTGAAACACGAATAATGTAGATGATGATGGTTTTCAGAACACGCATTTATCAAGGAGCGTTCATTCATACCCTGGAATTGATACGAGCGCTTCATTAATCCCACGTGGCTGCGGGGTCAGATGTTCGCTCATTTCCACGTTTGTTTGAGAAATGAGGCCAAATGTGTGGACTGGAGTTTCAGACCTCCACTTTCAACCACAACTGCTTAATACAAATGAGCAAGAGTAAGAGTTTGTAAGCATCCAGTTTGAAAAATAAAACACTGGGCAGACTTCAGATCACATTTCACTCTGAAACGTCAACACTGCATCACAACCAGCTACTTGAGTTTACTCAATGAAAAGAGCTCAGAGTAGAGACAGGATGCAACATGGATGCCAGATTATCCATCATTAGCAGCCGCCTCCCAGAAAAGTTTCATAGTACTTCTTTAAGTAAGTCAGCAGATGATATTAGATTATATTAGGTGTGTGGATAAGTTAAAACTGTCCATAGGCCTGTGAGTCAGGACTGCAAAAGAGTCTTGAGAGAATTCTACGTAACTGACATGATAGCAAAAACGAAAAGTTCAGGTTAGAAGTGATGGAGCGTAACATACATCCCTTTAATAGCACATCCATCCTGATCAGGGCCATACCTTCTCTAGTTCTTGGTCTGTTGCCGGTCTGTGTGGGGATCTGGACTGGGCTGATGTTTCTGCTGCTGCTGCCTGATAACACTCTACTCATTTAGATTTCAGAGGCGCTGTGGTGAAAAGTGTGGGAGGGAGATGGAGTGTGTCGCTGGACAACTGCTGCTTTAATGTCCAGTTATAATTCTGCATGCCGGCTGGTTGGATGTACACAAGTCAGCGAGCTGCAAGGCTGTGTGTGAGTACTTTACTTTGGATATCTAATCCTTATCACATACATGTTAAACATCAGCAGGCACTAGAACAAACAAAAAAAAGGATTTTGAGCTAACTCTTTAGGTAATTGAATAAATTCAGTATGAAATGCAGAAAAAACTGTTGATGGTTTAAGGCTAAAAGTAAGAACTGTGGCCATAAATAACAGACGTGGTTGCATGGATACATAATGCAAGTCTGACTCAGACTGACAGCTGTCCAAATAACCCGCGTCAGGCCTAGCAGGAAAACTCTCACTCGCTAAAATGCAACTGCAGCGCTGGGATGTAAACCCAGTAGGCCTTCAGATGTCAGGAAAGGGCTTTGAGGTCAATTCTTGCCTGAAAAAGAGATATCTGGGAGGTTATTACTCTGAGGAGAGGGAAGGAGAACGCTCAGGCTGACCTTTAAAGAGCCACACTTAAACCAGCCATCACCCCAGGCGCTGTTCTGGGTCACTCTCACTCTGTATCTGAGTATGTTTTTGTGTCGGGGTGTGCATGTTGCAAAGGTTACTGCAAATCTGCCGCAACTTTAAAAAGGTACTGCGGCCGTGGCGGATCATTAGGGACAGATGACATGTTTGTCAGGATGCGCTCTCACGCCAACGAAAACTTGCCTTATACGGAAGGAAGAGGGAGTTGACTGCTGAGAGGAGGCTGGCCGTGTCTGGAGCGTCCTTATGGCCACAGATCACAACCTGAAAAAGGAAAGGGGAGGGAGAAATTTAGCAATGAAGGAAAGGGTGAAGGAAGAGAAAATATAATGAGATGGAAGAGTGTGAATGGAGTGAAATAAGAGGGTAAAGGTGATAGAAAAGAGGAGGGAAGACGGGGAGGTCAGAACTGTATTTGTAGCAGTAACAAGGGAGGCAGGTGTTTTCTCTGAGACAGCCTTGCCTGGCTTTGCTCGTTACCGTTAACCTGTCTCCTGACTCATCCTCCCAGGGTCATGCTTGATGGACAGAAAGCTAACTAACACTTGGTCCTTCCACTGTGCAGCATGATTTCACACCAAAACTTTTCTATGGGGTGACCAAGAAACTTAGTCTTGCTCTAACATTTGGTTTCGCTTGGTTTCAGGCTAAACTAAGGGTGTTAATATTTCAACACTCATTATATAACAGAGTCTTAACAGCTCAGATGGCCCATTAAATACATGTGGGCTTTAAAAAACAGAGAAAGATTTTGAATATCTGTGTATCCAGGGATTGAATTAGCATCTGAGTAGGAAGTCGTGTCCTCAGACGACCTACTAAGGTTAAAATGAGGGGGATAAATGTGGATCAGCTTCTTAAATCCACTTTTCTGAGCTGGGAATTTCATGTGCCATCAAATTTTATATACATTTACTGAGAGGGTTGTTTATTGCCTGCGACAGACTGGCGACCTGTCCACGGTGTACCCTGCCTCTCGCCCCTTGACAGCTGGGATAGGCTCCAGCACACCCACGACCCACTTGGATTAAGCGGTTCAGAAAATGGATGGATGGATGGATGGTTGTTTATTGCAGCAGAAGCACTAGCCAGATAAAGTTGAGTACTTATGTCCTCCCGATGGAAAAAAAAATAGAGGATTTAGCCATGTTTGAATCTAGTGTTTAGCTAAACATAATTATTTAATGGCTGAACCAAACCACTCACTTTAACACAACTGAATCTTGGTAAAGAATTTGGAGCCTATGATTCATCAGCAACAAAGATGACTTACAAATGGAAAACAAGACAGCAGACATCTTCCCAGAAGTGGACGTCCCAGCAAGTTTTTCCAGGGTCAAGTTAAGATCAATCACAGAAACTTTAAAAATCTCCCAAAGCTACATCTCAGACTCTCCAGGCTTCATTATGTGAACCATTTAATGCTGTATGTAAGATTTAAGAAAAACAACTACAAAAGACTACATTTATTAGATAAATAGGGGATTTTTATAAGTACTCTGAAAACAAATGTGTTAATCCAAAGATATTAATCTGTGAAATGAACATTTTCATTTCTTACTGCATTTATGTATACAAAAAACTAATTTATTACTCATGTTACATTAAAAATCTGAAAACATTAACATAAGTTGGTGGTTGTGTCCAAGTTTGGGAGCCACTGCCATAGAGGACCATTGGGAAGCTATGGGACCAGAAGTTGGATCGATGCCTGGCTGCACAAGGTGACTACTTTATGGAGGAAAGTAAAATCATTTGAATATAGCATTAGCATTTCCACAGGCACAGCCTTTTAAATGTGGTGTCAACCATGCATAAAGCAGATTAAAGACAAACTGCTCCAACCAGCAAACTGTGAATTTAACCAGAAGAAGTCCATTCTGACAGATGGTGTGAATTTGTTTATTAATCCAAAAAGGTTAAACACAAACTTTACTGTAGATGCATCTAAAGTAAAACAAAACTTGTGGAAAAAACATATTTAAAAGTTATATTCTCATAAATTCCTGTGATCTCATCGTCCCTGCCACACCGCGGCCAGCTGTGGAATCCATCACCGCGTTTCCACGCCTCTGCATAGCTACTGAACGGAAGTGATTCAGCAGAATTAATATGCAGATCCACATCTTTGAAACTGTTTCTTATTCAGCCTTTTGTTCTGTTGCTGTTCATTGTTTTAGCCCGTTCTTGTTCATCAGTAAAAGCTACATCTATTATGCTCACAGCGTATGTCATGCAAGCAGAAACACTTCCAGCTTCCAGTAGGCGGACATGAACATTTGTTAAAGTAAACACACCCACTGCACAAGCTCATGACAGACAGACTGAAAAAGTTTGAACTGCACAGTGGTATGTTCAGTCTACTTTGACAATTTCTCAATATTAATAAGAGAAATATTCAAAACATCCCAACAGGGTATTTCATCCCTTAATCCGAAGCTGTATTTCTTCCATTTGTCTCAAACTGAGAAGAAGAAACATGAATGAAGTGTGTATCCAGTGGTTTATGTGTGCTGGAAGTTTCACTTCACCTGTTTAAGCGTGTAGTGCTGGGCCATCAGAGCCCGAACCATCTCAGGCAGGGCTATGGGAACTCTGGTCAGGCGATCGGAAAACGCCACCAGCAGCTGCTGCGACTTCTGGAGCCAATCCTGTCTTCCAGTATACTGGGACAGACGCAAAAGATTGGAAGCTGAGACTGAGTTAGCGCTGGGCTCTGCTCCGTCCTGATCTGTAACACACACACACACACATACACAACACAAACACAAGGCTGTAACAGCTACTGACTTACATATAAATCATACTCACAACAAAAAGTAGTGAAGGATTTTCGTATTTATCCAGTCACACTGAGTCACTGGATGCTACATTAAATGTCTCTATATCAATGGTGTCATCAGACACCAAATAAAAACAACAAAAAAGACTCAAACATGAGTCGGAAAAGGTGTGGGCAGAAGCAAACGCTTACAAAATCCCCCCCATTCATCATTTGTTAGTCAGTCAATCTAACTTCCTTCTATATTTGCTATGTAAAAAATAAAAAAAAAACAACAAAACAAACTTAATTTAATCAATTTTGTATTCCATACATAACACCAGAACAGTGAAATTATTAATGAACACCAAACGTATCTTGTCAAAACTCACGTCAATAATTATTAACTTATGTGTTATTAAGAGGCTTGTGTAAACTTGACAAGCTGTTGGAAAACCATGTCATTTGACTCAGGCTGCAGCAGGGACAAGTCTAAAACCTGGCCAAAGAAGTCCAGGGTGGGTTATCTCTGGATTAGCTCTTTATTACGATCCATCCAGATACATGTGTCCCAAGTGTGTTTATGGAAAATGCAAATAAGTAAAGTCGTAAGGTGGAAGTTAAAAAGAAAAACTCAATAACTACGGCTGACTACGTCTGGACTGAAGACACTTTGTCTACAATAAAAAAAATCCTACATGTTTATAGCTATAGTCATATGATGTCATTATCATAGTCTACATTCAGAAGTTCAAAAAGGAGAACAGCTGAAAAGGGCTGAAGGTGATTTATTTACAGGATGGGGCATCTGATGGTCTACTGTGCGATAAAGCAGTGAAGTGGAAATTAAATGATTAAATTTATTTGTAATGAATGATTGAGTTATCAGTCATTGAGAATTAGTCACTTTCTTCATGGCGGCAAGCGTGAAGTAGTTTGCAAGAGAATGCTGGATCTGAAACATGCTGTCCACTCTCAGTGCAAGTCCATCCAGGCTGCCCGTGTGTGTGGTGTGATGTGCAGGAACAAAGACGGTGACCTCATGACTCAGCTCTGTGAATTGATTGCTTCTTATCTTTTATCAGCTTCCCGAGAGCCTGAGGGAGATCTTCTCATAACCTCTGACCTGTCTGCACAGCGATGCCCTGATATCTGCCTTTCTGAGGACGACACAAGCTGATTTTCAGTCCAGCTGCCGTTTTTGGTCATGAGCTCAAAATAGCAAAAAGAACCCGACAAATCCATAAATGCAGAGTCACATGACCCTTCCTGTATGCTGCATATGCCGGTGTTTTCTTTGACAAGCATGAATTAATCACGGAGGAACAGGCGCACGCTCATGCGTGACAGGAACGCAGCATAATTTGATTCGCTCTCGCAGCATGTTGCGACTCTCCCCGGGTCCCGTTGCGAGGTCTTAATGTACACATGCATGGAGGAGGTTGGAGGGGGAGTCTGTCGTCTTGCATGTGTCATGTTCTCCTCTTCAGGACCTCCGAGGAAGGAGGTCACACACTCAGCTGTGAGGGATATCCATGAAAAAGTTTATCACAACCTCAAGCTGATGCATCCTAAATGTCTTGACTTGTCAAACAGGGGACCATGGGAGAGACTCCAGAGAGAAACCAGGATTTCCACCTGACTCGTCCAACATAAACACAGGGTGGGGGATATCTGCGAGATGCAGAGTGGCAGCATGGTGGGGGTAATCTGTCTTGCGCTGACAGGCTGCGCCACTGGGACAGGCGTCCACATGGCGACGGCTGTACCGTCACTAATGGGCTCCAACCCCGCACGGCGCAGCAACCATAATAGCGCAGTCAATCCTCTCAGAAGAGAGAGCTCCGGCACATCAGCTCCTATAAAAACACCGCGATGCAGGTTTGATGGGTCCCAGTGCAAACTCACGAGCCATCATCTCTGATCTGTTAAGCACAAGTTAAGTGTTCATCAAATCAAACCAAACCCCTCCAATCTGGCTGCACCTTGTTCAAATATGGAAGCTTTTTGGAGGAGGAAAGATGTACAGCAAAGGGAAAACATTGCAGCTGAGAGAAGCTCTTAGGCAGATGGGAAAGCCTGGGAACAAAAACTACACAATTAGATCCAAACTGGAAACTTGCTTCTGCCTGATCAAAGGGAAACGTCTGCATGGCTACAAAGTGTTGGCCTTTCTGACCTGCCGGCAGCCATCGCTTAGAGAAGCTCTGGAGTTGAACCAAGAATGGAGTGAGGATCAGAGTCAGAGCCATTTATATTTAGATCCCATTAGTCTCCTTGTTCAGTGACAATATGGGTTTTTCGTAAAGTCTGCAGGGATCTTGTCAATCTTTTCACAAAAGCAGAAAAATACCAGACAGATTTATGCTGATTATATAGATTTTTATCTGATTTGTACATTAATTGGTCATTTTATTACACATGTTCAACAAAAACTGCTAACAGCTGTAAAAACAGCTTGCAGAAGTTCAAATACCATCAAAATGAGAAA
Source organism: Craterocephalus amniculus (assembly GCA_036024015.1). Classification (NCBI taxonomy): domain Eukaryota; kingdom Metazoa; phylum Chordata; class Actinopteri; order Atheriniformes; family Atherinidae; genus Craterocephalus; species Craterocephalus amniculus. The sequence continues at coordinate 7,386 of JAVQJG010210069.1, forward strand.
GGAAGATTTAAGAGACTTTGAATGTGGAAGTATGTCAGAAGCTGTTGATCTACTTGGATTTTTAAACACAACATTATCTAGGGTTTACAGAGAATAGTCTAAAGAAGAGAAATTATTCAGTGAGCTGCAGTTGTCTGGACCAGAATGTCTTGCATAGATTATCATCTCTGAACAAAAAAAGTGTTTATTGCCATGATTGACAGCTGCTTTTCCCCGGGATGATCGGGGGGCGGTTTTGTAGAGAGGCATCTTGCCGGCACACGAAACTGAGCAATTTTATGTTGTTTAGTCTGACATATGACCGTCAAGAACAATGAAAAAAATTGTGTAGTCTGAACTGGGCACAAGACAGACAATTTCGCTCTTTGTAAGTTTATCCAATCAGTGTTCCTCACAGGAGCAAATCTATGCACTAAAATATCAATTACTTTTCAAACTTTTCGCCGCATGTTCAGACAACTTGATGAAGCGTGGATGTGAGCTGGGTGTGTATTCGGCCAATCAAGCACAGGAAATTATGAAGGTACGCTGAGCTGATACCATGTTGTACCGTGTAATGAAAAACCATGTATTTGCTTGCTTATGCTGGTACCAGCTAATGCTTCCTCTTCTTCTCTCTTTGTTGTTTTCATAACAAATGTCACAGGACAAAATGCCCCACCTAGTGGTAAAAAATGGTGTTACAGTAAAAAATGCAGCCCGCTCAGCGCCATAGTAGTAGAGTATTTTTTCTTAAATCTTTTAAAATCTATGGTTGAATCTTTTAAGTTACAATTTTCTATCCTACCAGTATCCAACTACACTGTGTACCAGCATATACCTCTAACCTGAAATAATGACTTTGAGGGTCACAAGACAGGAAAATGTCATGAATTAAGCTTCTAATATTTAAGATGTAAACGAGGAAAGATTAAAAACAGGCTTTGGTAGAATCAGAAAGTATATCCGACTGTTGCTGTCGCTTCTGTCAGAAGCCGAGTGACTGGGAGACGAAATGGAGAAATATTTGACGGGTTTTGATCAAAATAGCCCGAGAATCAGAGCATCAGTCTTTAAGCTCTTTCGTGGTGTAGAGGTTCGGCTTGAACGATCGGGTGTCGGATAGCTCTGAGGGTGGATGGGGGGGGCAATTTTTCTCTGCTCCCCACTTTTATCCTCAGACTATTCATCTATCAACCCATCTATCCGTCTCCACCGCCTTTCTTTCCTGAGGCTTAAGTGTGGCAGTGGAGTGAAACTAGCAGGGATATTACAGCAGAAGTTTCCACCTTGTTGGGCTCTGGCTTGATCGATGAGTTGAGGGATAAGGGTAGGGGGAAAAAAGCCTCATGATGGATTAAAAGATGAGTAGAGTTTAAAGAGAAATTACAGTCATTTAATAAGACTTCTAGTGCCCGCTCAGGCCACCAACAGACCCTTATATTTGTCCCTCACCCTCTTTGAGCTGCAGCAGAACCGTGCCGTCGCTGGGATCGCTGCAGAAGAAGCCTCCGCCCTGATCATCCCAGAACAACACGTCCTGCCTGAGCTGCAGCTCCTCGGCCCACTGCAGCCACTCAGTCTGCAGCGTGGCCTCGTACAGGTCCAGCAGGCCACAAATGATGAAGGCATAATCATCCAGGAAGCCGGGGATGGGTGGAGATCTGGAGGGAAAAAAAGAGGGAAATGAGAATCGGAGGAGTGGAGGAAGAGTGGGAATGAGGACATTTTTCATTAAGAATTTATTGGCAGGGCAGTGTGGGAAGCACTGAGATGAGTTTCTGCTGGTGAACTAGTTCAGCGTCTTGTTTTTTCCCCCTTCATCTTTCAGACAGAAAGTGTTTGTTTATACTGCCTGAGGAGGGTAGAGCCATGACTTCTGTCAAGACAGCAGAGAAATCCCGAAGAACTGATTTAAAAAATAAGACTATAAAGAGGCTGAAGGATTTCACTGGAACATTATGGGGTTGTACTGCCACACAAAGAAAAGGGGGAAGCTAATCTTCCGCTACAAGCAGTTTGTCCAGCCCCTTTTCAGGTGATGCATATGAAACTAAAACAATCAAAACAGTCATCAGATTGCAGTGTTTCAAGCTCAACCCTTTTGAGTCATATGGGTAAGATTGGGACCCCAAAGAAAGGATCCCAAAAAAGTAGTAGTAGTTTAGCTTTACCTGACAGGTTGCACCAGACCTCATTTTCCTTCATTTTCTCAAAAGGCTTTCAGTCAAAACTTTTTGGAGGTTCTTGTCTGTGGCTCTGCATGTTGTTTGTATTTCTACTCTGTTAGTATCAAATCTCACAGCAGCACACAGTTTGTACCAGAGACTAGCAACAGTAAAGCAATCTTCTGGTTTATCTACAGACTGGTAAACTGATGCCACCTTATGGTGGTAGGTACCGATTAAAACAAATTGGTGCCACATCAATGCACATAAGTCACCTAGACAGTTTGATTTCCTAAAATTAAATAGACTATTCAAGAATCATAACCTATTCCTATTTCTATGTTAAACAGGGCGATAATCGGACAGATCTGAGTACAGTTAGATCTTCTGGCATTTCCTTGTGCCTCTCCTGATGCCCTTTATTTTCACTTTAAAATCCTCTCCACACTTGAGTCATTTGTCGATACCAATCTTCACTTGCCTAGCTCGTTTTCCACCGCTGATGTTGAATGTGATTTATTGTTCACGACATGTGCTTCCCAGCGAGTCAACAAACTTTGGCTTCATTTATACCCTTTTGTTACTCCACAGCACAATGCTGCCTTGCTCAAAGTCTTGGCACTCCGTCTGAGTAAGTGAAGGAGGACGGACGGTGACAGGAAGCCAGATAGTGCCGTACTGGGAGAGGCCGATGGCTGATCGTCAAGAGGCTGAAAACCAGAGAAGGCTTTGGAGGAGGTGAAGCGCATGACTTGGAGAGGTTACTGAGTGGTGAGGAGACATGTCTCAGCTGTCTTTAAGTCAAAATAGAGCAGAGAGAAGAACCTCTAGGACTGGGTGTGATGGATCAGTTTAATGTAAAACCCAGATTGGGTCTAATTTCATGGCAAATCTTCATCTCTGAACAGTCAAATCCACAAAAAGTTCCAGGTAGGCCATTCAGTCACCCATCACTCAATCAATGCCTTGATTAGGGCTGCACAATATATAGAAAATCTAGCCTCACTGCGATATTAGCCTATGCAATATACATATCACAACAACTGTCCTAACTGCGACGAATAACAGTCCGTATTTGCATATTCTAAGGACGTGACGTCACCTCTAAGCATTGCTGTGCATTCATGCTTTATGTGCATCAAAGATGCATCAAATAGACTGCCGTATACACCCATGGCTACAGAAATATAGCATGAAGTGAGAGGTGTGGCATCAGAAAGAGGAGTGTGGAAAATGTAGAACGAACAACACCGCAGAAATGCATGTCAGTCATTTGGAACCAGGTTGTTTAAAGAGAGACTCACTACAAACAGGAAACCCTGCAAGAGATGTTGAATACCTTTGCCAAGCACCAGATCATTTCCTGATATCGTGCAGCCCTAACCCTGATACTTCTAATATTGATACTTGCAGATAAAAGAGATAGAAAAGCCATGTGAGTTGCCTTACAATTTTTCTGAGCAACCAAAAGCTTCATCTTGGAGATATTTGTCTAGCATAGGGCGGATTCACACCAGGACAGGGAGGCAATTTAGGTCACATACTGTAGTTAAAGTAACTGTTTGCCATGCCCTCCCAAGAAGGTCAAGTTAACTTTATCCTCTGCTCTCTATATTGCACATGACGATCCTCTCTGTCACCACAACCCCAATGCCAAAAACTTATAGTAAACACTAAGAGAGTGAATATATGTTGAACTACTCCACACAAACCCTTGATCCTTGAAGGGGATCCAATAGCGGCAGTGTTCAAGTGCACCATCTTCCTCACCACCTTTGGGTATGCCAAAGCCATATTAGCCTTATTAGCATTATTGCCTCTGTCATATGTTCAGGTTCTATTGGCAACGATGTAACGTCAATTAGCAATATTAGTTGAGTATAGTAAGATAGACGTCACAATTTAGCCAAAATCTGAATTACAGCTACCAATAGGGAAGAAGAAAATTGACTTTGACCTCAGTGTAATGGATGACACATTTTTAGTTTATCAAAAGATCCCCAAGGCCAGTGTATCCCTCAGCACACTAATTGGTAATCCACCTCTAAACTGGTTAGGAACCAGCTCAGAGGTGGCAAACGCTGCAGTGCTAGTATTCCTTGATATTTCCAAAGAAAATTGGATCACAAAAGTCAATTCACCTGATATAAGATATAAAATGTACAGTCCATAAAACAAGTCAAGACTTTATATCTGAAGGTAAATACATCTGGCGTTGCCTCTTTCTCTGCTGTAACAATCTCTCCGCTGTCACACAGAGACATTTCATCTGGATGACAGCGTGAGACAAGGCCTCAAGAGCACATCGCCGACACAAACACAAAAATATGGAACTGGACAGTCTCACTACACACACCTTCAACAGCGTGTGCTAAATGAGTCATTTCTCAGAGAGAGAAGATAAAACACCTCGTAAGTCAGCTGTATCAAAGCACAAGGAGACCGTTTAAGAATAATAGCTTCATAATGGCTCTCTGATACACTAACACACTACTCCACTTCCCCCTGAATAAGCCTCAAAGCTACAAACCTATTGGGTTAATTTAGTTCCCGCAACAAACCAAGTCATGATTTTAACAGCACTGACCTTTATGTGTCAGACTAATCTAATTCTTTTTTGTGCTGAGCATTATGCTCTGCAGAAACAGGAAATACTGTACTATCATAATAATGTCAGAGAAAATAAAAGGACATGTGAAGTAGAAAGAGAAATTGGAGAGATATCCATTTTTGATTCATGAATCACACGATGTTTGCTTTGCGGTTATAACCTTGATACCCTTGACATTCATTTCACATGCCCCTACTTCTCATCAATTTTTTTGTGCACCGGCTGTGCACGCCTAATACTTTATCTTCTTCTTTCTATCACTGTTTCTCTTCTCTCAAACCACCGAATGTATCTCCAAAAGAAGACAGGATGGACTCTGAGGGCACTTTTATAGCTGACTTATTGCTCAGAGTAAAAATGTGTGTAGAGACAGGAAGAAGAGCCAAGCGTAAGATAAAGCTGTGGCTCTTTTTGTACCATTCATGGCCACAAATAGTTTATAGGGTTCATGTCATCTGCCACTACATTCCATGAAAGTGTAGCTGTCAAGGAGGCATTTATAAGGATGAGAAACTGGGATAGACGACATACTGTAAGATATAACTGGACTGAAAGTAAGCATCATCAGATATGATGGAGTGAATCCTCCTCAGAGCCTGGATTTACTGTAGGCCTGTCCCAATAAGCAATACGTCAATCAATTGCAAGGTAAGAACAAATTTGTTCAATAACTTTGCAGGCTGCTGTACTTTTCATTTGTTCTCTCTCTCACTCTTGCTCAGAACCTTCTCGTTTCTTGCAGATTTATATTTTGTGTCGATTTGACAGCTCCATGATCTTGTAAGACACAACATAGAGGAGTATGGTATATTTTTGTTGCTACTTATTGTTCACAGAGGTACTAAATGGCAGTTAAAGTATGTCAGTTTCCCCAAGTCACATGTTTAAACGTCTTTAAGGGTAATTTTTTTCACAGATACTTTAGCATCTGTTATATTGTTTTTTAATGTGTCTGGTTTTCATGCATTATTAATTAGGCTGAGAATCCATTGTTTTTTTATTGTTGTTTATATTAAACATAAATATACAATGATAGATCATATATTTTTCAGTTCCAGTGAAATTTAAGTATTTAAATATAAGCTTATTTAATTTGTGTATTTGCGTTATTTTTGAATTATCATTAAATTAGTTGAAATTACAACATTTTTAGTGCAATATGATTGTTTATCGCAATAATTTCAGAGACAAATAATTGAACAGCTAAATTTATTGTGACAGGACTACCAGAGCGGGAAACATTATGCAAGAAGTGTGTTCAAGAATAAGCTGCTCACACCCAATGTTAATGCTGAAACTCCTTGGATTTGCACATGCTCCCATTTCCTGTTTCTTTGGCAATACACAACTAAATGAAAGAGTGGCTTTTGCATAATATTGTAAATGATAAAATAAGCAGTGTTTAACTTGATCTTCAGTCATCACTGTGGATCAACGAAACAGTAAAACTGTTTTTTAAGTGGCCAAATATCTACAGATCTACACAACTAACAACTTGCAGACATGTTGTTAGTCCTGCTCACTTTCTTTTCCTGCAATGTATGTACCCGTTCTCAGGCCTCCTCCTGGTCCGTGAAGACAGCAGTAAGACATTCAATCACTTAGCGCTACGCAAGAGCAACTGAAAATCTATGGCATCAACCCTTCAACACCTCCACAGCCTATTAACCCAGTTAGCTCCTGCAGCTACCATTCCTCCTGGTAAATTAGCGCACAGTCTCCACATGTGCATGGCATGAAAGAGTAATCTAGCCATGCTTGGAAACTAAGCCAGACCTGAGAAAAGAGCTTTGGTAAGCGTTTTTCAGTGCTGACAGCATCCTGGATGGGACGGTAATGAATGAGACGAGAGCTATGGAACAAGGCCAGAGTGTTTAGGCATGGGGTGTGTAGTTGTACTGGTGTTTAAAATTGTATGCATTTCATCGTGGATGTTGTGGGACTCTTGGCACATTTCTTTTGCTGATTCGGTAGCAGTTCCCACTCACTCATTCGCAGTAAGTAGGGCACAGGGCTAGCCAACAGAACGAGGACGACTGAAGTTTTGGTGTAAACTCTACAAGAGATGATGTTTGTGTTTGTGTGTACGCTTGTGTGCAGTTCTAAACCTAATCTACTGACCGGATGACCAAAACCTGCAGGATTTATGGAGTAACCTCATAACCTATGGATGAAAAAAGGAAACCTGAGGTCCCCTACTGAGCAGCGCACATCCATCTCTGTGCATCTGACTTGTATGGAATTCACAGAGACGTTTATTATGTGCATTCCTGGAGCGGTTGTTGCCCTGCAGCATCCCAGGGCTGAAAAAAACGCATTTCCAGCCTGAGGCATCAAATGACAGCTGCTTTTGCTTTGCAGAAAGACAAGACAAGAATCAACACTGGAATGACTTTTACTGGTTGGAGAGAATTCAGAGATGAAACAGGATGCAAGGTGGATGATGAATCAGCTTTCGTTTGTGGAAACTATTAAAATAACCACTGTTTACATTTGCTTGCTAGCATGTCATGCATGCACAAAGCAAAACTCAAAAGGTGGCGTCCTGGATGTGACAGTTCTGTAGTGCAGTTTCTCAGGGCTACTGGGCCTCGACAGCTCTAGAAATGCAAATAATAGATATCACTGTGCCATCAAACAAGTTCGGAAAGCAGAGTTTTAAGGTCGAGAAGTTATATAGTGGTTCTTGACCCACAGTTTCTGGTTGTGTTGCTACGTTTGCTGTCAGAGTTCACATTTAAAGAGCCCCGAAACTGACCAACTTTCGTACAAATGCGGAAGACAGACGAAAGGCTCCGCTTCGGTCTATTACATAGAGCATAAATGGACCTTCAGACTGCTGGGGAGGACCTGTGATGTATTTTGCCCCATATTTCTCTTTTCACTCTTTATTTTTCATGCATGTCACGTTTATATGACAAGGGCAGCACGGTGGGGTGGTGGTTAGTACCGCTGCTAACAGTGTATGCGTGGGTTCTCTCTGGGTACTCTGGCTTCCTCCCATGGCCCAAAGACATGCATGTTAGTGTAATTGATCCCTTTAAATCCTCCCTTGCGGTGAGTGAAAGTGTGAGTTGGTTGTCTCTCTGAGTTGGCCTAGTGATGGACTGCTGACACGTCCAGGCTGTATCCTGCCTCTCGCCTGCTATTACTGGATAGACTCCAACTTTCCTGTGACCCTGAACTGGAATAAGTGGAACACAAAATGGTTGAATAGATCTTTCTCTTTCTCAGCAGCTACACCTGCAGAGAGTTGTGTACAGGACCTCCATTAATTAAATTGGAAAGGGATGTCTTTTTTGAAACTACCTTGAAATTACTTTATTCTGAAATGTCAACAAATTACAACAAACAAATTTTACAAATAAAACTGAATTAAAAATCTCATAAGCAATTTTCTGTTAATACACCTTCAAGAATGAGTTTCTATGCACAAAGTATTTTTCTGGTTTCTCCTTCGACGTCAGAACTGCTGCAATATGATTCCTCCGTCAGAGCTCTTCTCACATTCTGCTTTTTAGATGGAGTCAAATGATGTGATTAGTCTTTATTCATAAATAAAAAAATGAGATCTTCTTTCATGTAGATGCCTTTTCTCTGTATGATGGAAACACCTTCTCCACTAGGATTTGTCCAAACATATGAAAAGCTCATATCTTTGGATGCTGTAGATCTCTGTGGTCTACTGAATTCTCACCACTTTCTTATCACTATCAGAATTAAAGCCTAAGAACATCTTTTCAGAATAACTCAAGATTAAAAATTTATTTTTAGAATTTTCAGACAAAAAAAGGCAGACAAAAATGGAAAGGAAAAACCAAGCAAACCTTTGGGAACCACAGATCCTTTCAAAGAGTATTTCAAACCTCAGATAACTGAGGCTCTTCTTTCTGCACTGTCAATCTTTGACCAGGAAAACACACTTCAACGACACACCTCTATAATCTGATTTAAATACGGCAAATCTTGTTTGAAATATGCTTTATGATGGAGGCTACCAGGTCATAACCAGGTTACTGAGATGCATGAGAACATGTTCTCTGATTTCTGTCTGTAACCTGATTTACCCAGATGTCAAGTTTCCTGTTTACATGTAAACAGTTAATCTTCCATGCAAGACACTGGATCTGTTTTTTTTCTTCTGAAGCCTAAACTTGGAGTGAAATTGCAGAATTTGACAGTTTTGTTAAAGGAACTATACCTGATATTATTTTAATCTTTCTAAGAAAAATGGTTTTCTACGTGGTTTAGTATGTAGTAAAATTGGTAATTTCATTACAATTAATGACTCATTGATTGCGCATATGTACGAGTCCAGGGCATTTTAGTTAGCGAAAGTGGCTAGTTTTTTTAGCATTGGCGTGACGCTCTCTCTACCGGGTTAATTTTTGGAACGTCCAGACTCCGATCAGCCAGTAATAGCGTTCCCCTAGTGATCCGGAGTCAAATTATGAAAGTTAAACCCCTTAGCCAAGAAAAACTGTCACACAAAAGCTAAAAAAAAATAGCCGCTATCGCTAACTAAGCTAGCCGGACGTGAAATCGGGTATAGTCCCTTTAAGTATGGGGATCAAATTAGTTTCTTTTCAATCAAAGTCGACTGTATGTTAGTGAAATCACAATCACAGGGCAGAGGGATCAGCAATTCATAACAAAACATTGGTGAAATGAAGGAGTTTTGTGGCAAAAATTACCTTTTTTGGAGGCTGCGGGAGCTGGCCCCCTGTTCACTCCCATTATGCTGGATGTACGCTCATCGCGAGTTGATCTATATATCTCCTGAAGGAGTTCAAGTTTAACCAAAACTCTCTGGGTGAGTAAATCATCGTATTTCAGGCCCAGGTTGTCATGCACGAGCTTACCGTTAAGGCTGCAGTGGTGCTAGGACCCATAGATGGCAGTTGCTTGTTCAAAAATTTTATATTACATAGAGTCCCTTTAAATGCTTCATTCTCAGCTGGTTAAAAATATTCCTGTAGAATAAATCTTAAAAACTGACTGACATGTGATGTGTCATTGTTTTGGTAAATATAGTTCCTGATTGAATTGTTTCACATGGTCTGGGGTTAACAAAGCAACTTAAAAAGAATTTAAATCGACCCAAACAAAACTGTAAAAGAATCGAATCGGGAGGAAACCATATAATCCTAGACCTGATAAGTATCACATATGTTTACAAAATAACTCATTATTATTTATTCTTTAGTGACTGGCAGTGCTTTGAGGGCTTATTATTCCTTCCAATGAAGTAGCCTATTTGCATATTTACCAAACCCACCCACACATATACTGTACTACAAAACAGCTTTAAAACTGGATGTTCAGTCTAGTCTATTGGACCCTATGAATCCAATGAAGCAGTACTGCTGGTACATGCTCCTATGAGGGACGAAAAATTACAAGACAAAAAATAAATATGAAAATAACTATATATGCACATAAATAAATAAATGCACTTATAAATAGATAAATGCATAAATAAAAAAATAAATAAATACACATAAATAAATAAATGCACAAATAAATAAATAAAAAAAGAAATAAATACACAAAGGTATTTATACATTTCTACATGTATTTATTTATTTCTACATTTATTTATTCCTACTTTTATTTATTTCTATATTCATTTATTTATACTTTTATTTATT
>JAVQJG010210082.1:0-16881 GCA_036024015.1 Craterocephalus amniculus
GTCGAACGCCTTCTCCAAGTCCACAAAGCACATGTAGACTGGTTGGGCGAACTCCCATGCCCCCTCCAGGACCCTGGAGAGGGTGAAGAGCTGGTCCATTGTTCCACGGCCAGGACGAAAACCACACTGCTCCTCCAAGGAGCATTTAGTTTGCAGCTAAACTAAACATTTGACTCCCTTGAACAACCCCTTTAGAAAAGTTTTAATTTATTTAAAAGGAATACCTTAACAATAAATCTGTTGTCACTTGGTATAAATGTTCCTCTATCTTACTTGTACTAAAATTGCATTGTGTTTCACATTAACCTTGAATTATACTGTAAGCATGGGACATACTGTATTGTCCATCCTGATTTAAACAAAAGTGTCCATCAGGTTCAGTCCACGTGAGCTTCAGTTACATCCCTGCTGACTTTGATAAATATCAAAGCAGACATGTGGACTCATGGCTAAAACTCTCAATTACTGTATGCGTTTGCTGGTGGGGATTAAAATATAAAGAAAGATAAATGTTCTATTGGAAACTACACAATTTATCAGGATATGACTATTTGGGAGGAGAGGAGGAAGAGGAGGAGGAGAAATAGCACTGCCTTGTCAGGGGAAATGTACTCTTCAGTAACAATGGCAATCTTGATAGGCAATCTATCTCACTTGGCCCCGTGGGGAATGTGTTTGTCTCTCCCTCCAACTGGCAGGGGACAAAATCAATCATGACTTATTGTTGGACTTGCCTTTACAGTGTCTCTCACGTACATGTCCTCAGCCCACCTCGGACACCAGGAAGGACAAACACACAAGGTGATGCCCGGCCAAAAAAGAGCAATGACTGATGTTTGGCAAGCCATCGATCAGTCTAGTGGAATACTTTAAAAGCTATTGTTTGTTTTTCCTTTAATGCAATACTCATTTGAATAGCTTCCCATTGCTCTGAAATCATAGAAGACATTGACAAGAAAAAGCAAAGAACGTCACTTCTAATTTTTGCCATTTTTCCGATCTCTTTTTCTCAGCCACTAATTTATCCTTGTTCCTTCTGTTACCTCTTCTCAGCCCAATACCACTCTCTACTTAACATCCTAATGAAGGGGAAATAATGCATGAGACTGGTAGAGAGGGATCCTCTCCATGTCTCATTATACAATATTAAGCGACAAGAGGCACATAGGGAGATTTTTCTCTACGTAATGCACCCATTTCGCTGGTGTCCTTGTACCTGACAGGATGTATTAACTTGGACCAATTATTATTCCCTTGAATAAAACGGCGGTCTGGGTAGGATCATATCAGACAACAGTGGTAGCCAAGGTCCAGGACAAAGTCTGAATAACTTAAAACTCCATCTCACTCTGTTAAGATTTTGTTTTTTTACATGATTTTATTATGTGATATCACATTATCCATCTTTTATAAGCCAGTAATTTTTCTCTGATGAAAATGAGCTTATAGAAACAGATTGCCTTCACTCAACCTTGACATGCCTTTCACCCTCTCTCTCTCTCTCTCTCTCTCTCTCTCTCTCTCTCTCAACCTCACACACACAACCACACACACACACACAACCACACACACACACACAACCACACACACACAAACATGAACAGACACAGCGATACTCCACAAGTGATATACCATAGATTAGGTTTGTGCAGCTGCTGAAAAGGAATGAAATGTTTCTGTAAATGTCTAATTTTTTTAGCGGGTGTGACTGGATCTGTAGGCTGAACACAAAAAAATTGACAGTGTCCGCCTCCGGGGAGAGAGTAAACCTCAGTGTGCTGAGAGATCGAAAAGACAATGTGATGAGAGATCATATGAGGCTGAGTGTTTAACAGGGAAAAATAAACTCAACAGGAGGGAAAAGGAAGGAAAGAGGAATTGAGGCAGAGAGGGGAGGAAACAACAAGGGCAGGTTAAGTGCAGGAAGTTTGTTACAAGAAATAAGCTGGAATAAAAATGGCAAAAAAATAAATAAAAAAACTAGGAGATGATGGAATTGGGGTGGAGATTGTGCACTTTGAAAGTAATGAGAAGTGACAGTGTGAATTACATCACTGCTAATTAATTCACGCTTGACCACATGCACTAACGAGAATACAGTTACACACTCTTGACCACACTTTAAACCACACATAGGTGACAGAAAGGAGAAAAGGTACAATAAAAAAATCCCCAATGTTCACAATCACATGGCCACATACACATCAGATACACATATAAAGATGACGATTTGGACAGTCACTCTTAGAACTTTATTCTCTGACATTCCCACGTAGAGGAGAGAAATTTAGGCACTTGGAAATTAAATGAAGGAATTTTTGTTTCTGTCGCATCAAGCAGCTACATCTTGGTTCAACAATTAGGACCTTGGTGAAACCTAACAAGCTCCAAACCTGATTTATTCATTTGATGAGAACCAGGTGGTTGACCTAGCACAGATAAGAATTAAGGAATAAATGTGATTTCTATTTTTAAACAGACAGAGACGACTTCTTAAAAGAATAAAAACCCACTGGCCATGCAGGCATGGTATGGTGTTGAGAGCTCAGATTTTAGTGGGTTTTGTGGCCAAGTGATCACCACTCCTACGGATTTCCCTTTTAGTGCTCAATTCTCCTCATGTTTGCACACCGGCTGAGTTTGTTGAGACAAAAGCTATTTTCCTGTTGTGAGCTGATCCTTTTTGTGCTCAGTACAAGTTTCAAGATCTGTACATTTTGCTTAATGTTCGCTTAAGGTTCAGGTAATATGACAGTAGGCACATTCCCATGCAGCAAATCCTATCTTTGTTCTTCTTGCTGTTTAGAGAAGGCAAGGCAAGTTTATTCGTAAAACACATGTCCTGACAAGACAATTCCAATTGCTTTACATAAAATATTAAAGGCATTACCAATGATGCAAAGAAAGCATTAAAAAGAAGCAAAAGAAAAAACATCCTAATTAATCAAAAGCAAGATCATTTAAAATAGAAAGAACTAGGTTTTCCTATCAATGCTGGCACACTTCATGCATCATTAACCTCTGCAGAAGAATTACTGGCAATATGCAGCTGTGCAGGCATTCCCAGAGAGTCAAAAATTTGGTTTGCTCAAACTTTGGGAAACATTAAAAACATGGGTGCTTGTTGATCAAGTGGCAGAGTGTGATGAGAAGAAAATTAGAATGTGGCGCTGTAGATGGCAACTGGCTCTTCCTGGGAACCAGTATTTCAGATCCATGGCAACACATTTTCCTCGGAAATGCGAGAAACGTGGCTGACCAAGAACCAAACCCATTTTCGATGGCTGAAAAGTCCATCCACACCTCTTCTCCAATCTGTTTTTTTAAAGCTTTTCTTTTTCTCCACCGTTATGCTATTGAAACATATGGTCTTGCTTTCAAGTATTTCTGTGCACATGTTTACACTGCACCCTAACAAAATTACAAAATGGTCCTTCTGTATTGCACAGTCTTGTCAGCTGGAGGTTAATAATAAAAATGTAAGTCCCACTCATTGTGACTTGCAATCTAGGATCCAATTTGTTTTTCTTAGCTTACTTTTTTTAACCCAGTGGATTCTCTTGCTCTTAATTGAATAACAGAATCTGTCTAGCCTAAAAGGGCATATCCAGGAAAAAAAAACCCACACAATGTCTGTGGCATTTATTCTGGCATTTGGTCTGTCCTGATGCCTGCTAAGACCATGTCCCACAACACATAGCTTAAAGACTCTATAAATGCTCGCTTTCTGTCTTCTCCTCTCTTCTGTTTGCTTGCACTTGTTTCAGTGCGAGGCATCCAAAGTATGTTTACTTTGTGGTCAGAAAGCAGACGTGATGCCCACTGTACCACCCACACACTTCACAACCTCCCAACACAAACTGCATTTGACTGTGAGTGACATTCAAGCCTGCTGCTCCAGAGGAAAACTCATTACAAAATGCTAAACACTGCCGTCCAAAGGGCCACACTGTGTTAATGAGTGTTGGCGGACGATAAGACACGTGTGTCTTGTCTGCTTACTATAGCACTAACATACAACTCTGACCTCCACCGCAGGCTGTAACACAAACACAACACCAGTTTTCAGTTTCCCCTTTCTGCTTTTTGTGCAGCCCCAATGACGGACAGCCCGTCGACTTCAGCATGGTTTCCTTATTGTTATGACCAGAGCATAAAACTCTGGATCTGCGATCCAGCTGGTGTTCTAACATTTCATCGTACCCATTCTTCGTTCAAATAGTCAGCACCGAACTTCCTGATCACCAGCCCAAACATAGTGCACCTGTTTGTTATTGTTGTGTTGTTAACTGAAACCAGGCTGAACCAGATACTTTAGATCCGTTGTGGTGGTGCATCAAAGTACCCGTCAGAACCAAAGAGAGAAGGCGCAGAGAAAGATTAAAAAAAAAAAAAGAGAGCGAAATGCTGTGGAAATGTTTGCCACAGCAGGACCGTCAGCTGCCTTGGATGATGATGATGATGGTGGTGGTAGAAGCTGCAGTGCTTTCATATTGCTGAGGTTCTGTTTTGAGTAAAGGGACCCATCAATCTCAATAATTCTGAGCCATGCGAGACAGTTGTTTTATTGCCAAGTTAATTAGTTTCGTTACATTTCTTAAACTAAAGTGATGAAGTCAGGTCTTCCACCAAGTTGTGTTGGTAGCTGGTTGTGCTCACTGCTCAAAACAGCAGATCATGAATTTAGCTGTTTTGACTTCCTGAGCTAACTCAGCTTATTGAAAGTGAGAACAAATTTTTTTTAAAACATCATTTTTCAAGATTACCTGTGAGTCAGCAAATTTCTTGTATTCTGTATTTGCAAGTTTGTTATTGCCTGTGTGCTGACAGTTGGATACTTTTGAGTCAGAATTTAGACGCAGCATCTGTGTAAGTGTTTATGGACACCATACAAACATAATAGAACACTTAAAAAAAATATAAATTCCATTTTTGTCCACATGTTTTACTGATACAGCCGTTTGCCTCAGAGAATCAATCATTCTGGACCTGTTTGCAACATTAAGTTTAAAAAAAGGGATACCATCTCTTGTTTAACCTGGTTGAGATAACATCTCCAGAACACTACACTTTTCATTTGACCTATCATTTCTAAGGTCTCTTCTTTCTATTTTCTCTCCCAAACACAGTGGGATGAATGCTGCCCTAATATCACTGTGCTGGAGTATATAGGTTTATCTTTTTTGACAAATTATACTTTTGGGAAGTATTAAATGTGTCCACTCTCACTGATTCCTGCCAACTGCATCGCTTTAGTAGCTTTGAGGAGTTAACCGTTTGATATTCACATTTAAGGTAGCACAATGATCTGTGGTGTGTAGGATCGTACACGGGCCAGCCTCGTCAAAATGCAAGGGCAGATCTTTTGTGCTAGGCTGGCCCTGGGTAGCGAATGCATCTGATTAATTATAAAGCACTATGAAGGGAGACAGTATTATAATGGCTAGCCTTCAACTGGCACCTACACAAAGATGCTCAATCAGCTATTTTTAGTACATAACACAAAATGTTACTGTTGACACGGACTGTGCATTACAGTGAAAGCTACTTTTTACATCAGTTCTGAGACTTTATGAATGTTTACCATTTTGCCATTGCTGTACAGAACCCATAAAAAAAGAAATATGAACTCCATCCATGATGTTCATACCTCTCAGTGTGCTATCCTTCTCTAATATGAAGTTTCCTTTTTCCTAGACACGCTTCCCTTGATTTCTTTTTTTTTTTACTCCCTCATCTTCTAAAATCTTTCTCCTTTATTTAAAGTGCCACCGCAGAAGCTCCTTATCATGTCACTCACACACACGGCCTGTCAGCAAAAATAGCTGTTCTGCATATCACCCCAATCATTTAGTCACCGCTGTGAATGCGATGCTATTCTGATAGGCAACATGAAACGAGGAGACGTGAATGAACACAAAACATGCAGGAGACGGAAAACTCGAGGTAGAAGACATTTTGATATGGTTGGAACGGTAGGAGGGTTTAGAAGAACCTAAAATATCACGAAGACTGTATTCTGCAGAAGGTTTTTGAGTCTTTCATATCACTCATTTACTCAGGACCGGAGTCATTTATCTGAAAGAGTTGAGATTCTGCACTTTTGTAAATAACACATAATAAATTCACTCTGTCTACTGTTGGCCACTGTCACTCACTCACTCTTTGCCACACATAGACAAACACTCATTTGAATGCTCTCAGACTTATACCATCCAGCCTATTTTTAGAACAACTTCTTGCTTACACTGACAATCCTTCCCGTCATCCCTCATCACTTCTGTCCCTCACCCACCATCTTTAGTGTTTTTCTTCATCTCTACCGCAGCAACTTTATCTTCTTACTTCACCACCTTTATTTCTACACACCTCATTTGTCCCTTTTCTTAAAGCCCCTTGCAAATAACAAGTAATCAACCTCTTTCATTTACAGCACTGCTACATATATACTTCACTCCCTTCTGCTTCCCTCCCCCTTGCTCTTCATGTCTCTCATGGGGAAGTGAGGGTTGACTTAAATGGCTACTTTGAATTGGCTGAGTTCTAAAAAGAGGCTTCATAACGCAATGAAGCCATAGATAAAATTCAGGAAATTATAATGATTTTTTTTTTCAGTCCAATTTCTGCCAGGGATACTTTGGTTGAATGATTGACGTGCTGAAATGAGAGTGAGGCACCATTCAAGCTTGAGTGACTCATGATGATATATGGTGTCTGCATGCACAAAAACACATATCTATGGGTGAACATGCACACACAAATGCGCACACATTTTACTGTGCACTGCCACTGTCGCTGTCTTTCTTTGTCTTTGGTTTGTGTGCATGACAGCTTTATATGAGCCTCTAAATCACTGTAATACTTACACTTTAGCCCAAGGTTACAAAAAGCTTAGAGGGAGGACGGTAAATGGCCTCAGATGAGTGCATGGTGGGATGAAAAACAAAATGTCAAGGACCCTCAAACACACGGCCCACACTTTTCTTACATTTGTTACAATAAGCAGGTTTTCTACTCGTCACAGTCTTAGGGAGGTCTGAAGCTTTGTAGGCAGTGGATGATCAAAAGGTATTTCTGTAATGACCAGGAAAGTTGCACTTACACAGAGTGACACCCACATAAGCTAGACCCTCTTCATCCTTCTCCGAGACAGCTAAAGTGCTTTCCTCCCACCTTTGATTTCGGTATATCACAGTGCATATCGGAAATTTGGTAGCGGTGGATGCATCCCGTTGAAAGGAGTTTGACTTTACCTATTTGGCTTTGAAATCTAAACAAATTCTAATAAAAGAACAAACTAAATGTTCAGCCTAATGCACTGCACTAAAACACTTTGAATGACAGTGTGGGATCAGCATGTCATGTTTAAGTTTTAATATGACAATCTACCTGTTAGCCAGAGCCTCTGAATTAGTACTTCACATTCATTAAATCAAGTTTTAAGTTAAACGTTGGAAGAGTAATGTTAACATGGATGGTGAAAATAAAAGATTAATTATTAAAGGTTTTCTTTGGGATATTTGTGAACTATTTGCTTGTGTAATTGCCAGTGGCTGATTTTTGTTCCATTGACTTTAGGCCCGTGTTTACAGGGGAAAAAGTTCAACTTATCCACATACAAGTGTAGGTAGGATTATGTTCGCAGTGGGGATGAAAATAACTTGCTAAAAGGTTCATATTATGGCATTATGTGGAGTACGATTCTCATCATTTGTATTTTAATTCAAATTGATTTGTAGTGATTACTTGACTTTTCATTCTTCTGCTTTTATACATTTTTTTTAAAATGGTGACATCCCCATGTTTTTATTCTTCCCTGTGCTAGCATATTGAGCCATTAACATCACACAAGTCAAAACTACGAGTAAAGCCATTATTAGGCTGTCATTGGCTTTTGTTTCTAATTAAACAATAACAACAACAGATTTTACATTACAGTTTATTCATTAAGAGACATTCTGATCACACAAAGAGCCTGTGGTTGGGTAATTATAACTCATTTATTGCTGATTAGTTTTTTGGTGATGCGCTTTACATTTTTCCATATTTCAAATGTAACCTTTACAAATTCCCGTGAAACATAAAGTGAGAAATGCAGCCACATGCCCGCATGTTTAAGACTGATCTTTAGACAAATGAAGACACAATTCAGTGATAAATCACCTGGATGAATGTGGATGATTTTTTTTAGATGTATGTCTCCATCTGACATGTTAATAATGCAATCACTTTTATTAAGTGTGTCGGAAAAACTCAGTTCCAAGTGGAAATTAACATAAAAAGTCTACTGTGTTTATATAGTGTTTTTCTATTTAAGTTCATATCCAGTCACGTGTTGATGCTGGTGGAAATAAGTGGGCACATACTCTCCAGTTTAACACACACACACACACACACACACTCACACTTGACCTGCAGAGCTACAAATGCCAATACACATCTGGCAGAAAGCACAGGGGAACTGATTTATCTGCATCATGTCCAGATTTAGAGGAAATCCTTTTTCATCTCCTACAACCTTCTAGCATGCCAATCCACACATTGTTGCTTGTAACTACTTTGTCAGTAAAGGTGCTTCCCAAGCTAAATATTTACCCCTGTGAAAACCAGAGCGAAAACAATGAAAACAACAGAAAATCTACATATTTAAAATCTGTATCCGATATATTTTTCATTAAACTACAAGGGATGTGTTGTTGACTTAAAAAATAGCAAAGCCTTATAGGAACCACATGAAGGAATTTATTACAGATAGAACACAAAACAGTAATGAGTAGGTCTTTATTTAAGCAGTATCTTTGTTTCTATGTGTCGCCCTCGTTTTACTACACTGTAATTTACTAATTAATTGACTTTATGTTGCACTACAAGCTATCAACCTTTTCGCCAATGCACCGCAAATTAATAAAGCGTAATTCATCAGCACTAAACTGTAGAGCTCATTTCTTAATAGGCCTTGAGAAAAAGTTGAGACATACCGGTTTTACTGGTGAAGGACAAACAACACAAGACAAGAGAGCGGAGGAGTAGAAGGACGGTGTTAACAGCTGTTTCTTTTGCTGGATGATGAATTAATTATTTAGGCATCAAACAATGGAGTACCTCGGTATTATTGTAACATCTGAACAGGTACATACAAGTCTCATCAATTTCCATGAGCAGCTGACACACTTGTGATGCATTAGGGGGTTTACTGTATGCAAATGTGATAAATCACTTTTTAATTATATTCAAACTATTTCTCCGCACTAAGCTGTTTTTTCCTCTGTGTCACCAGAATTAATATAAGAAACAGAGATTCTTTGCTTATGTTAAAATGATCTTTAATGATCTGAATGAACCATAAGCTTTCTATTTTTATCGTAGCCTCTTGTATTGTTTTGATGATTAACTCTTACAGTTTATTAACCTCTAACTATATTTAACCTACAACATCTCTAACTAACAGGAAAGGGTTGATAGATAACAAAAAGCTGTCTCACAGATTCAGCAGATTCCAGCAGCAGAGGTGACACCCAAGACATTCAGCCCTTCCTTTGACACCTCCTGCTGTTTTCCCACCTGGCCACCACCTATGCTCTTTTTACAAAAACCATGCTACAGTTAAGGACATTTCTTCCATAAAAAAAAAAAAAAGACAGTATTTAACCCAACCATATTTCCCTGTGCAGAATAAAACGAGTCTTGTGCTATTCTGATTAAATAAAAAAAAAGACAAACCAAAGAGGTAGCTCATAAAAGCTAAACCAGATTGTAGAGGAACCCCTCCACTCTCTCCTCTTTATAACTGGTTGAGGCTGACAAGATGAGTGACATGTTTTCGTACATGCTCTCCATGAACACATGACCCCGAGCAGCTCAACTCTAAGACAGGGGGTAAGGGTTTCCAAAATAAAAACACCACATTAAATAACAAAGAAAAAACTTCCTTTATCACTGCTCTGATGAACACTACTGTCAGTGGGATTGTCTGCATTTATGTGTGTTTATTTCCCTTTTCTACTTTAATAAAGGAGATGCTGTCCAGCTGTCTCACACACTCATTGCCCTGAGAGGTTGTACACTGTTCATTGGGCACTGCCGGTTTCTGAAAATTGTCTGAATTTGCTTCATGCTGGAACATAAAGTACAGCAATCATCTGAGAGAGGATTGTTTGTGCACTCTTCCTTACTCTTTTGGGAACCATTGCAACACAATGAAAGCTGTTTGCCCTGTATTGACTCTCAGGTTCAACTCAGTGGATGATGACAGCACACAGTGAACAGCCCTCAATTGCTCTTTAGGTACCCCAGGGAGAAGGCTTTGTGCCCATACATAAAAATATATTAGGCTTTTTTAAGGTATTGATTTGCAAACACTGTTTGCTTTCACGCAGTGGAAACCTGAATACTCACCCACCCAATAAACAAGAGCAAAAAGCTATTATTTATTTTCAAATATAAACAGCCTCATTACAGATCTGACTGGTCTAATTTGCCTCCATAAAAATTCTAACTATATTTGGTGTTGTCTTTCGAAACATCACTAAGCCTGTGTTCACATAACTTCATATATTAACCGCATTTTCAGATCCTTGAAAAGCTTTTAGTTAGAAACTCTGAATTGACAAATGTAGAAATAACTCACCATATCAATAACATATCTCTGTTTCTCATGTTCTCCTTCTCCTCCCCCTGCAACAGTATAGTCGCAGAACTCTAAATGGACTTAGAGACAACAACATAAATAGTCATGAAATGCAAAACTTTGTTTTTACTATACCCACTCAAGGTTCAGAATTCAACCCCCCTTAGGTCATTAAATATGGAAAGCTCTTCTGTTCCTACTCTGTTCTGTATAAAATATTAAGATAAGATGGATGTTATACTGGCCTTCCTGAAGTCTGTCTTTATATTTATTATAGCTGTGAATCTTTACCCAGGCTGCTTTGTTATAAATCTCACAATGTGATCTGAGATTTGTCCCATATTGTTATTTAAGATTATTATCATATTGAATTAAGGCAAATAATTTTAATGTTTGCTGTCTGATCACATTAGAGCTGAGTGGCACAAGGACAAAACTGACTTGTCTAACACAGGGTTTACGTTTCTCGTTTGCTGCTCCTAAGATGGGTTATATGATAGGCAAAGTGAAAAATTATGTTAATCTTAGCTAATTATGATTAGTATACATCTCATTACTTTCATGCACAGAAGTTTTGATTAGTTCCACATAAAGTGCATTACATTCAAATTATATGTGAGACTTGGAAAGAAAAAAAAAAATCATGATGTTATCATGTAAGTAAGATAAAAATGACATGATTTTTTTTATCTTACTTATTAGCCTTCATTTTAAACAAGTACCGCGATAACTTAATGAAAGGAAAGTTTTTGAGTCAATATAGTACTAATATTTTCCCAATAATGTAATTGACATGACATTATGACCTGAAGTTATTACATTTTTAAATTATGTTTAAATGTTAGGCTAACTGGCTTAAAGACTTTATTACGTTTTTGATAAGTTATTACGTTATTGGCTTCATATTATTCAAAATGGTCAAAATGACTATGCTTTTGGTCATTATCACACCACTGGTTACTACAAAGCTTCTCTGTCCAAAAGACGGAAAATATTCTGCAGCTGTATCTCTCATAAATCAAATTATAAATTTATAAAAACAATTATAAAACAATTTTTGTACAAAAAATCAAAAGCCAAGTGCTTTACAAGACGGAAAGGGAAAATGGTATAAAAGACTGTGTAAAAATGGAGTAAAGGCTCTTCTAAAACTAACTCACTGTAAAAAAAGAAAATTCTAAACACGTGTGAAATAATTTTTATTATTCCATCTCTTTACTTCTGTTTATTAACTTTACTCCTAGTCCTGCATTGCATTCCTGCACATTTCATTTACAGCAGGAGTTGCATTCCTGCTAGGGTTGTTTGCAGTTCATTCCGGCAAGAGTTAATCCTGTTAAGCTAAGTTCAGTTTGTATACATTGAGCTGATTGATGGCCCGTTCTGCTCATCAAAGACGGTGCTCTGGTTACCAAAGACCGTAAACAGATGCCGTAAAACCTTTTGTTGCGTGCGCAGATGAGCGCCAGTCAGGTATAAATGACACGGAGTGGACTGATGATTCAGAGGCCTCTCCATGTGCACCAGGGAGCAGGGTGCATGTGCAATAAAAGCTTCGGAACGCAGTCTGACTAGAGTCATGCTTTTTCACCAGATAAAAATTCCTCTACACTACCACCTTAACACCAAGCTCAGTATTTGCAGGAATACAACTGTAATAATTCATGTCAGGAAGCAATATATGCAGTACTCCTCCGTCCACAAACTGTTATGCCTGGAGGACAGTACATCATGGAACGGGCTATTACTTCTTGCGAGCATGGCCTGCAGTGTGCAGGTGCTTCTAAATCTGAGACTCACTGCAGTCTTCCTCGTCGCTCCCGTCCGGACAGTCGCTGAAGCCGTTACAGCGGAATCTCCCGATGATGCAGTGGACACCATTATTACAGGCGAAGAACGTCGGCGCACACTTTGACTTGACCTTAGCTGGAGGTGGACAGATGACAGAAACAGGATGGAAAGACAATGGATTAGTCTGAGGAGGATGGGGAAAGGGAACAGCCATTTTCAAAGCACTACATCATGTTTTATGATGGTATTAGCCTTGGCAGTGATGCACAAAGGCAGAGAGAAACCCACCAATAATGCCAGCCTGGGATTTTTTTCTTTAAAGGTTTTCTGATAATAATCCCCCTGACTCTGTAGAGCATCAATACTCACAGTTAAAACAGTGGACCATTGTTAAAGAAATAAATTAATATTCAGCTTGTATTGTTCTATAGGACTTATCTTAAATTTCTAATAAGTATGACAAGAAACAATAAGATTCTAAGCACAAAGTAGTGCTAAGGAAAAACAGCTTAATGACAAAGACAAAGTGAGCAAATTGCGTGGAAGGGTGTTTGTATGGATTCAGTCATCGATCAGCCTAAGCTGGCCATGGGTCTTATCTCCAAGGACAGGCCTGAGACTGACGGACGAGCCTGTAGCAACATCAATGCCTACCGTACTCAGTTTAGTGCTAACCCAATAGCTTTTAGCTCCACTTGATCTTCCCTGGCAGATGGAGAAAAATAAGATAACAAGTAGACACGAGAAAAAGCATGCAGGGAAAAAGGGGCCTCGCTTCTGTTTGAGAACTGGTGACACGAGAATATTAAAGCAAGGAAATAAATACAAATAGCACGGCATTAGAGACGCTGCTGCTGCTTTTACAAAGTGTCATCTCTCAGAGCTCCTTTTTCACCACTCTAGTCTTTGTTAAATGGCTTATGTATTATTCCCTTTCAGTTATACGCATTGTAATGCCAAAGCGGAACCTCATAAATCTGACTTTGCAGGAGTAGTAGCTGGAGACGAAAAAATAAATAAAAGCTACACATTACAGATAAGAAACTGACATAATAAAGTGACATTTTAAATATGGCAAAGAGGAACAAACATCAACACACCTGCACACGTGGAGGGGAAAACTATGTGGGCACAGATTATTCAGATTATTCTTTTTCTTTTGTCCTGCTTATAGTTTGCCATTTGGCCGTCTCAAATGGCAGGGGTGCACATTTTTCCCTTGACAATATATTGTAGCAAGCTGATTTATGAGCTCTCTCAAGCTGTGGTGATTATGTGTTGCAAGTAGGGAGGGTGAGGCATAACCACCATGTTGGTTTGGGGAGCCAATCTATGGGATGAAACATAATCTATTGATTGCGGGAGGAAGCCAGGTTAGCACCCAGTCTATGTGCATGCAGTCCGGGGAGCCTTTGTTTACCTGGACAGCTGAGACTCTAAATGCTGCATCCTGCATGGTATCTCACATTCATTACAGGCCAGGGAGGAAAACAGACCAGGCTCTGAGCTGTAGCATGACATAAAAAGAAATAACACAAGCTGCTGTGGAACAGTGACACAAAATTCATCCAGACACAAACAAACATCTTTTATTCTGATTGTCTACTTTACATTTTTAGATATTTTTCTGCACCTGTGCCAAATTAAGGAAAGTTTCCTTTACTCGTGTCTTTTTCCCTCCTGAAATTAGTTGTTGTTGCAAGTTTTGGCAAAAAAAAAAGAAA
This sequence comes from Craterocephalus amniculus, assembly GCA_036024015.1. Lineage (NCBI taxonomy): Eukaryota > Metazoa > Chordata > Actinopteri > Atheriniformes > Atherinidae > Craterocephalus > Craterocephalus amniculus. Next base: position 14,143 of record JAVQJG010210082.1, read on the forward strand.
GAAAAAAAAAAGAGGGTTGTGCCGCCGCTCAGTCACTTTGTCCCTCATCTGAATCCTCATTATCACTTCTGTTGCAGGCTTGGATTCATCCGGCTCAATATTTTTGAGTCGAATTACCTAAAAGTCAGACGAAGGACGAATTCATGAGGGGAAAATTGTGAGTGGGAAACGACAGAGCAGAGTGGAAGGACAGAGTTAATGTGCTTAGCTGTATTTTAGGGGGGGGAGCATGACCCTTTATAGCCAGAGCGTTGCCGTTTTCAGTGCTGGAAGACCAAAAATTAATTAAATGGATAGAAGTGAGGGTGGGAGGAGATGTTAAAAACACATATTAAGCTTCGACTGATAATCACACTTCTGTTGAGTCAGGTATTGGTGATGCATTCAAGCTCCTCTGCTTTACTCTTCACCCATTTTCATCCCATCTTCATGCCTGCTGTCATCGCTCTGTTTCTGTTTTACTTCTTTCCTCTCAGCCTTTGTGGAAGTTGTTTACTAAAAGCAGGCAGGACGCCGGACGGCTTCCAAACTTAGTTCCAGTGTTCAGCTGAGCAGCACAAATGAAAACGAATGAGGTTGGAAGTTGAGCCGATTCCTTGAGGTTAGACTATCACCATCAGAAAAACACTGGCTGGTTCACATTGAAACGCAGGCTGGAGGGCACACAAATAGCGGCAGAAAAACAAACAGCTTCACCGTCTCCTGTAATCCACAACTTCAAACCTTTTAGGCTCAAATTTGAATGCAAAGTTAGGCTCTGCAGGTCTGTTCATTTTTAGTAACTATATTCCCGATAGCTTAGTATGATGACCAGGTAGGTATGCAGGGTAGTGCTTTTTCCCTTTTCCCAGTATTCACCTCCATGCACATTTCACATCCTTTTCATCCCCCTTCTTGGCTTCCCAAAGAACACAATAACTTTCTCAGTGCAGGTAAGCCCCATCACAATGGGCATCCATGATTGACAGAGTAAGGCGATGGCCTGGAAGAAGAGTCCAACGAGAAAAGAAAATATGGAGAGCAGGCAGGAGAGAATAGGGCCCAGAAAGACTAGAGACAGCCGAGACTTCAAAGGTTTTTCTGACCTTGCTGAGGGAAAGAAATCAATAGGTAATGGAGTTGCGGTGTAAGCAAGAAGGGCATGGGTAGTTTCACTCTACTGTGCCTGAGGATCAAAATAATCACTCTGTGCATTTCACTGTCTAAGCCCTGCACACTTGTAGTACAATACGACAGCCTTCTGTAAGAAGACTTACATTATAGAGCTTCTTTCATCTGGGGAGGTAAGCATTTATACGTCAACAGAGTTTGGAAAAAGCTAGATGAGACAGCAGAGTTCGGCTTGTGTACCACACAGAAAGTCCATGTGCGGGGAAAAAACGTATCTAAATTTATATTGCTGTTTATTCATTTCTGTCGAAAATGAAACAACAAGTTGCTCATGAGCTGACAATAATAACACTGCTGCAAAATTCATCATAGAAAGCAAAGCCAGGCTGGAATTTGATTCACTAACTCCCAACTTGGATCTTTTTTCTCCCAATGAGAAGACTTTTTTTTTCCCATTTCCTTTAAAGACTTCAAAGAAAACATTTTGTATAATTTGTGACCATAACGATGGGAAAGAATAGCAATCAGGAGAGGAAGAAAATACAAATTCAAATTGAGACAGTGTGTTTGTGTGGTAGACATTAATATTTCATCCCATCACAGTATTAATTACACCAACTTATCGATTAGTCAACCATTGAGCTCAGGGTACACACCATGTATAGTCCAATAAAAAATGTTATTCTTTAATTTTCTATTTGTGATGCTCCACATTTCTCCATCTCGTTTGCTTTTTATTTTATTTTACAAAATACAACTCCTCATCACCCTTCAGTTTCAATTTCAAACCAAAATATTTTAGAAAATGAACCTAAGCTGATACTTTGTTACAAAATCTTGTAAAGACAGCCTGAAACTATTGCAGGAAGGTGGTAAAAATGGAAAAAACTGAACTAGTACTAACTTTGTTGCTTTAAAAGCTGCTTTTCTTTAGATAAGCGCTGAGATTAGTGGTATATCTATTTAGAAACCTGCCTGACAGAACCAAATGTTTCAGATTGTCAGACTCATGAGAGGCAGGTGAGGCAAGAGACCCCCTTTATGATCCACATATCAAGCATCAAGTTTGTAGACTGGCTATGACTGGTGAGTAAATGCTTCTTTTAAACATGCAGCTCTCTTATCTTTAAAATAGCCTGTTCCATAGTAGTGTACTTTCTGTTATAAGTTACCATGGTGATGCACCTCATGTGAAAAAACAAGATCAGTACAATAGCTCTGCTGGGAGTACAGTAAAAGGAACAAGACTGAGGCTGCACCATTTTAATGTATTTACTCTACAGGAAGAAAGGAAGAGTTGCTGGTTTGACTTGAACCAAATGTCTGCAAAGCGCTGTGAGATAACATTGTCATGAATTGGCGCTTTACAGGGTTGAACTGAACTGAAATGATCACAAACGGGGAAAAATATTGTCCCATATAGTAGATTGCTGGCTTTAGAAGGCCAGTGACCAGTTGAGACAGTAGTTGATCCAGTAGGGTGTTTATATCATTTGAAGGTGAACTTGATCACACTGAAGGCTCTTAAAAACTCAGCGATGAGGCAGGAACTTTGTTCTCGGGGTCAAGAGAAAAAAAATAAGTTTTGTTGCATCATGGACGTGGTTGAGCACAGTTCCCGACACATCC
>JAVQJG010210150.1:0-16490 GCA_036024015.1 Craterocephalus amniculus
TCTATCTATCTATCTAGTCTGAAATGATCCATATCCTTCTTCATCTTTTAAACCCAATTAATGGTTTCTGCTTATGTGATAAAAAGTTAATCATGCAGCTGAACTATCATCTGTATGTATAATATGCGTATAATCAGTCTATGGTCAAAAGTGGAAAAGGAATTTTACTCTTATCTACACCTACAAACTCTTTATTGACCAGGTGTAATTCTGTGATATTAAACTCTTTTCTTCTGTTACTTGACTCGGTAGCTGGTAAACCAGCTTGTTGATGCTTAGCTGTCAACTTCTCGCCTGAGGTGTGAAACTCTAGAAAGATTAACACGGCTGTGTGGAAAGTATTGCCACTGCTGACCCAAGCAACAGTACGACTAGTAAATGTCCACAACATCATATTTGAAACCATGAACTGGGCTCTGATTGGTCAAAATCTCTAACTGTGCGGCGGCTAATCTGTCTTTACCTGAATTGTGTTTAAAGCTACAAGATTGCTATCATGCAAATATTTGACATGGTGATGTAGATACTGCAAATATATCAGACAATTCAGGAACAGTTTCCTCTGTGTTGACTTGAGCTTTTGGAAGTTGCTCCCTATCTATATACAAAAAAGCTAAATAAGACCTTGAAGGAATGGAAAACAACAGTATATGGACCTATCAGAACTCCAAAATCCAAAGAATCAGTTATTCAGAATATCTCAAAATGATGTAGTAACACACCACAGCAACACACAACATGATGCAATTGTAGCAACCATAAACACATGGCTTCCAGGAAACTCTACTACCTCAATCTGCAGCCAAGGTAAGCCATCAAACACAAAGAGATAGAAATAAATATACACAGAAGCATTATTCATCCATCATGAAAGCGTGTGTGTAGTTATCTTTGTCTTGTTGCAGCGATTTGTGCCCCTCGGAGTCTGTGGTGTGTACCTGCTGCGAAAGATTCGACCTGTGATGTATTGCTGCAAGGTAGCGAAGGACGAGTTTGGTGGCCTCTGTCTTTCCGGACCCACTCTCCCCACTGAAACACAGCAACACCACGGGTAACACCCAACAATAAACTGTTAAAGTCACAAATCAATGTCACTAAACTCTGCTGAAATGAAGAGGAGGCAAGTTAGCTGGAAATTGTGAATATTCATGGCATACTTATATTAATATAAAGCAAAACTTTTACAAACAGAATAAAAATGTGAATATTTCCATCATCTTCAGCACAAACACAGATGTCTCTCAATAATCCTTAAGAGCGACCATTATTTAATTCTCATTAACTCCCTGTTGGTGCCATTTGAGTGTATGTTGTAATTGATTAGGTCATGTAAGACCAGGCTAAGCTCTCATTAAAAAAGGCATCAGCTCCTCTTTTGCGTTAAACTACCCGAAACGTACTCTCACATATGCCCAGGACTTTACCACTGCCAACAGCTTAGCACTTAATACCACCATTATGCAAGCTCTGCCCGAGGAAAGCAGAGCTGTGAGTGTCTGTGTGTTTAGGGGACGACGGTGCCTTTACCACATTCTGGTGTAAAGTTTCAGCTCACAGGCTGCTTGGCCAAAAAAAAAACGACCCGTTAATGGTCACTGAATACCAGACCTCAGTTAGCCCTTAACGCGCACTCACTGACACGCTCACACAAACTTCAACTCCACACATGCATCTGCACTCAGACACATGCACCTCTGAAACCCCATCTGCACCTGGCCCAGACCTGGCTGGGCTTTCCTTACAGGTGTCTCCTTCCGAGTAAGGCTAGAGTGTTCCAGGTGTGTGACGATGTGTGCATGCGTAAGGAGTGTTTCATGATGGTCATACCCAAAAATCTGCAGGTGCACAGCATATAGGGATAGAGTGATGAAAATTTATTATGTTTTTTGGCTTGTGAACCATGTGTACTCTCATATTATAAACTCTGATTGAAATTAAGACAAGACAAGAAATGATTGTCCAACAAGCCTGCTTCATATTGTGTAATTCAAGGTTAAAACATTTTTTTTTTAAACTTTATATACTAAATGTTATAACAAAATCCCAAAAATCATCAAAGGACAAAAGAAGCATAGCTTAAAATGCAGCCTGCCTCCATGTAAAGAGCAAAGAACTTATTCTCATTTGTGGAAAGTGAATTAGCCTTTTACCTGATTATTATGACCTGGTTGTGTTTGGCATCCATCATTTTAGAATAAGCAGCATTTGCTATGGCAAACAAATGCCTGTAAGACAAAAGTGAATCCAATCAAACTTCATATTAACAACTATTGATATATTGAAACCACTTTGTGTTTTACTTTGTAAGAAAATTTAAATGGTTACAGTACAAACACAGGTTTCAAAGTGTTTCACTGTTATTGCAGTGGGGAGGTGACTTACGGAGGGTTCTCTGCTAGAGCACAACCCTTGTACAATAGCACTATATCCGTTCCATAGATGTTGTACATCCTGTAAGGGTTCACAGAGACCAGAATGCTACCAATGTATGTCTGGAAAAAAGACATTTCAGAGGGACAGAGGAAAGGAAAAGAAATGGAAGCAACAAATCGATAAATAGAGATGAATGGATAGAATGTTAACATAACTCTCAAGTTAATATAGAACAGTGTTCTTTAACCATATTCTTTTAAATATATTTATTAGATACTCACATAAATGATCTCTCTCTCAAACCTTTTCTTAATGTTCAGCAGAACAACCCCCTCATGCATGTCTCTGGGGGAAAAAAACAATACACCTGATTATTTTTAGCAGTAGTAGTAGTAGTTTATTCGATCCATCACATAAAAGAAATAGCAGTGCCAATCAACTTATGTGTATCCACTAGGAGTTCAGTCAACTTAATTCTGTCCGCTGTCCCAGTTCTTACATTTGTGACCGAAAGGGTTCAGGCCGAAGTAAAACTTATTTTGCCCAACCCTGTAAAATATAAACCAAAATGAAGCTTCTGCACTGAATTAAATTTGTAATCATTATAAGAAGAAGCTTTAAGAAGAATTAAGTAAGAAGCTTTAAATAAGAATTTTAAGAAGCTACAGTGACAATTTAAAGCATCCCAAGATTGTAAAAAATATTTTAGCGTGTTGGAGCTATGTGTGTTGAAGTGTAAACTTTGTGCTTCATCCTGGCTGTGTATTTTAATTCATTTATTAATTTTACTTACTCCATCTGGGTCATATCTTCCACACCATCTTCCTCTCTTTGCTCCCGGTTACCTAAGGTGGCCATGCTTCGGATTGAGTACATCTGAAACATGTGCATAGACACAAAAATGAGAACATGCAAGCACATGAACCCTGCACAATTTACTCATGCAAAAATGTATGTACACTTCTACTCAAAAAAATGATGATTCAGTTTCTTTATTTTGAATTTGTCATCACCACAGCACCCTTTTTTAACCACTAGTCACTAACAAAATTTCTAAAATATAGCATTTTTTCACGATGTGCCCCGTGGCTAAATCCATCAACCTGTAATGAGCAAATAAGTAGATTCTCACTGTCACACTGGGTACTGCACAAGTACAGCATTAACATTAACCCAACCAAAACTAGCAGACACTCAATGTGCTTTATGACATTTAATTTAAGAACTATTACCTTGTCAAACCATTGCCCCTGTGGTTCCCCCTCTCTGTCAAGATTCCACTCCCCCGACTGTTGTCCCTCATGTCCCTCTCCAATCATGGTGTAGGGCTCAAGGAGCTCTCCATCTCTATACATGGACCACTTATTGAGATTCTGTACTGTTCCATGAGGGAGAACTCTCTCGGCCCCCCACACATCCATATCATGCTGCATTTCAAAGCCAGACCCTTGTGCCCAGTGCTGTTCAGGACCAGAACCCTGAACCTGGGGGGACACTACAGCATATGAAGAGGACAGACGGAAAGAGGCTCCTTTGAGGTGAGAGCCTTGCAAAGCAGCAGAGAGGTTGAGTGACCGTGTTTGTGGAGTGCTGGGTGCGCCGAGTCTTGACATAATATTACCTTCAGGGAGACGATATTTGGCTCCAAGAAGGTTTGGGTTTTTCGACAAAGCATAAGACAGGTCCATTGGTTGGGGTCCAGAAGTAGCCTGAGAGCGGGTCATAAGGGTTCCATCTGGCAAACGGTAAGAGGCAGATTTGAGGTTTTGATTGCGGAGAGCATTGGAGAGATCAAGTGAGCGTTGCTCTGAAGTATCAGCAGATCTAGGGTGTCTCAATAATGATGAGGCTGAGAGATTGTAAGAAGCACCACGGAGGTTGGTGTTCAGCATGGCACCAGAAAGGAGAGGACTGGAAGGAGCTTGAGGTTGGTTTTTTGAAAACAGAGATGAACCTCCTGGGAGCTGAAACTTTGACTGACGGAGGTTAGCATTCATCAAGGCACCAGATAGTCCAGGTGCTGCTATTGCACTCTCAGGACTGGATGGAGCTTGAGGTTGGTTTCGTGAAAACAATGATGAACCTCCTGGGAGCTGAAACTTTGACTGACGGAGGTTAGCATTCATCAGGGCACCAGATAGTCCAGGTGACGCTATTGCACTCTCACTTGGCGGCTCCTCTCCTGGACGTGTTAGAAATGAACCATCTGGTAATCGATAAGAGGCCTTTCGAAGATTTGGATTTAGGAGTGCAGAGGAAAGCATAGTAGAGGAAGGCTCTGGTGCTGGCTCATTTCTTGTAACCAAACTTCCATCTGGCAACTTGTATGTTGCTTTACGCACATTGGGGTTCATTAGTGCAGAAGACAGCATAGAAGAAGAAATGGGAGATTGTTGTTCAGCAGGTTCACTTCTGGTAATCAGTGAGCCATCAGGAAGTCTATAGGTGGCCTGACGTAGACTTGAGTTCTGCAGGGCATTAGAAAGTGCAGACGGGGACAGCCTCCCACCACTTACACCATTACTTGTAACTGGTTGTTCAACAGGGCCTCGGGGCCTTGTCAAAGCACCACTTGGAAGCTTGAACATGGATCCCTGGATCTGGGAAGTCCTCAGTCCACCAGAGAATAAGGAGCTTCCTCTGACACCTCCTTGAGGGGTAGTAGTAGGAGGAGCAGGTGACGCAGAAGATATAGGGGAGAGATGTTGTTGAAAAGGTGATGCAAAAGAGGCATTACGCAGCTGAGAGGTAAGCATAGCAGAAGACAAGTGTGGAGAGGAGAGAGCAGATGAGGAAGAAGGGGTTGCTTCTTGTGGAGGAGTCAGGACAGTTGTATAGAGGTTGGCATTGCGCTGCAAAGGAAATGAATAGGATGCATTGCGTAATTGGGGATTCTGCATCAACGTATTGGATAGACCTAAAGTAGCATAAGGGTTTACCATCTGGGCCTCCTGAGCTGATACCGCCCCCTGTAAAGGTATGGTGTTGCCGGAATTTTGTAGGTAAGGATTCTGGAGTGTTCGCCCCAAATTAGGGGATGATGGCATTTGTTGGGGTAGGTTTGGCGAGAAGGCTTGATGGGGTGCTTGGGGGGAGGTGGGTCTTTGTAAAGGCGATGCATAAGGAATCGAAGAAGGCAGAGGAGAGGAAGGAAAGGGAGTGCCAATAATCTGAGAACCCGGTTGTGCATTTGTTAGCATTGGGGATGGGCCTGGATCCATAAGTGTGTAATCATACTGTGCAATACTCTGTGATGATGAAAGAACACCAGGGGGAAGACTAGAAAGAGGTACTAGAGGTTCAGAATATGTCTGCCCCAGACTGTGAGGAGACATTGCCCTGTGAGGTAAGGGAGAAGGTGGATGAGAAAGGTAGTGCATTGGAGAAGCAGAACGGGAGGGCAGAGGAGATGCACGCCGTTGTGACTGTGGAGATGGAGGCCCACTCTGGAGCCTACGTACTGATGGCTGAGGAGAAAGAGGGCCACTCTGTTTCAAAGGTGGCTGGGGAGGCATAGACGGTGCTCTGAATGACTGCCTTGACTGAAGAGAGGATTGGTTTCTGGGCATACGAACTAGGGGCTGGCCTCGACCCACAGGCCTGTGAAAGCCTCCTTGGCCTGCTCCAATTCGCTTAGTTTCTCTTAACCCTGTTGGCCGTGACCCTGTTCTGGCTAACATTGGAGTCCCAGCTACTGACCCTATTTGTCCAGAAGGAGAGGCAGAACCACTATGTATGGAGGATCTAAAAGGGGCCACTTGCTGAGTGACAGGGGGCCCATGTCTACTACGCCTCTGTAAGTAGGGGTTAGCTGGAGAAGGTTTCACAGCTCCCATGGGTACATGGCTACGTCCTCCTGGACTACCTCTCAGCCTGCGAGTGGAAGAGCGGGTGGGAAGGGGACGAGCAGTGACACGCGATGGTGAAGGAGAGGGAGGGCGATGTGGCGAAGTGGGGCGAAAGGAATGAGGCGGGGACTGAGATCTTTCAGGCTGAGGTGGACTTCGTCTGTGAGGAGATGGTAGTGTGGGAGAGGGGGGATGCCTCATTATAGATGATTGTCTTCTCCCTTTAAACATGTGTGGCCTTTTTGGTGGCAGAGGGACTGCATCTGCAGGGGGTTGCTGTCTGAAAGACAATCTTGGGGATGGTGGAGGACTTTGTCTCCTCCTAAATGATTCCCGGGGTGAAGTCAGTGGACTAGAAAGTGGGGATTGGGGTCTGGCAGATGATGGGGCCCTGCGCAACCCAATTCCTCCCCTGTCTTGAGCCAGGGATGGCTGCGTTCTTATTGACATCCCTCTCGTTTGTTCTGTTGGAGAAGAAGGAGGGCTGAACTGTCTCCGCCTATCAGCTGGAGACGTGGGTATTTGGCCTGCCATTGAGGGCCTGTGTTTCAACCTTCGACTTTGCAAGCGAGGAGAGAAGTGGGGGTCCAACTGGATACTTGATTGGAAGTCCATGGGATGTGGTGAGATTTGGGTCGCAATAACCCTATCTGATCCTGGCCTCAGCGATAACTGTGGAGATGGAAATGGACTCATTCTTCGCACTGGCTTGGGTAACGACACTGGTGATTGAAGTGGGGAATACATCATAGACTGCGCTGGCGGGGCTACTGCTGGCATTTGTTGCATTTGAAATATATGTTGGTCTTGTGGAAAGGGAGCCTGGTACACTTGGGGGGAAAACTGAGGTGATAAGGTAGAAGGGGACAAGTGGCCTGGTGGGATAGCGAGAGGACGGTAAGCTGGCTGAGGGGTAGGAAAGTACTCCTGATGAATACTTCCTATTGGTATCATGGGGACTTGTCCATGAGGAATAGCGCTATTTTGTTCGTTAATGATAGTCGAGTAAGGGGGCTGTGTCGGAAAGTATGTGGGATTGGGTTGTTCATATTGTACATTCGACATAATTTCTTGATTGTTGAGTGCTAGCATTGGGGAGGACGGTGGAATCATTGGTGAGGACGGTGGAATCATTGGGTAGGACGGTGGAATCATTGGGGAAGTGGGGCGAACATCAAAAGGAGACGGTGGCAGTGTTTCCACTTCTAGTCTCTCTCTCCCAAATAGCATAACCTGAGGCCTGGGGACTCTGAATTGCTCAGATGAAAAGTGCTCAGGTTGAGGAAAAGAAAACTGTTCCTGCCCATATAGCTGTCCTGTGTCAACTGGATCCAGCCCAGCATTCACTGAGAAATGTTGTTGATAAGGGTTAAAAACAGGGGCAGGCTGTGTATATTGTAGCATCGGGCCATTATATAGGCTTGAGACAACAGGGTAAGTGCTACCCATCATGCCATATGAATCTGACACACCGTAGTTAGAAGCTATATTCTGGCCAAAATAATCCTCATATAGTTCAGATGGGTCATATAAACCATTAGTGGAATCATCATAGTAACCAAATGGCTCTGGTTCTATTGCATACAACATTCCATCTTCACCATAGTAGTACTCAACCCCTTCATCACCATAGTAATCTTCATAACTATCCTCATAAGAGCTATAAGGGTAACTGTATTCCTCTACATCTTCAAAGTAAAGCTCATCATCATAATAGAAGTTTCCGTCATCATCATAGTAACCATATTCCTCCTCCCACTCTTCATCATCATAGTCCATTTCCTCATCATATGGGTCATAAGTCATTGGTTGCCTTAAGCCTCTAGGTCCCCATCTCTCCTGATAATCATCCTCATATCCATATCCATCATCATATGCATGGGCTTCATTGTAATAATGTGTGTGCCTCCCTCTGGTGTCCCTGTTAGCAAATGATAGACTTTTACGCCCGTTTGTCCTAACCCGTGCCCCAAGGCGTCCTTGGCCTTTAGAGGACAGGAACCTCCCTGTCAACCAGTTAGTAGCGGCAGCTATTCTACCAATCATCCATCCTTTAGTCTTAAGCATTTTCTCTGATTTCTTTTTTCCAAACATACCTTTGAACTTCCCTCCCAGTCCTTTAGCTTCTGTTGCCATTTTTCCCTGACCCCCTAACTTGGATAGATTTATTGTCTTTTTAGATGATTCACTTTCTTTTGCAGCATCATCTTTTTTATTAAACATGCTGAAACCAGACAAACCTGGCTTTTTGTCAGCAGACTTCCCCCCAAAACCAGAAAAAAGCTTGCTTGTGCCTAAAAGTGGTTTACCATCAGCAGGGGGTTTCTTTTTTTTGGATAGTCGTAGGAATAGACGGGAGGTGCTTTTGAGATTCCGTTTTGGTTTTGCTTTTTCTTGCTGTTTAGAAAGCATGCCAAAAGGAGATGCCTTTCCAGTGAGTCCTGTAAGGGCTTTGGAGGCTCCTTTGAGGTGAGATTTTGCATCTGCTGTCTTCTGTGCTTTTGCTGCCCCTAAATTCTTTTTCTGTCCTTCTGATGCAAACCCCATCATTGCTTTGGAAGCTCCTTTGATGTGGACATCACTCATTTTTTTTAGATTAACTGCACCCATGCCTTTTTTATTTTGTGCCTTTCCTTGCTCTTCTTCCTCCTCATCATCATCCGGAGATGGGCGTTTCGGGAGCTTTAAGCCCTTCATGGCCACGGCTTTGGATGCGCCTTTCAGAGCTGCTTTTCCTTTTCCTTTATCCTTCTGCCCTGCTTTCTTGGTTGGTACTTCTTCCTCACTGTCACCACTTTCCTCTTCACTCTTCATCTCAGAGGATTCTTCTTCCTCTGACCCTTCCTCTGATTCACTGACAGGTTTCTTTCCTTTTCCCTTCTTCCCATCATCCTTCCCTTTTCCCTTTGTTGGTGGCTCCTCTGCCTTCTTTCCTCCTTTCTTATCATCTTTTCCTCCCTTTTTGTCATCCTTTCCTCCTTTCTTTGGCTCCTCTGACTTGCCTTTCTTGGCAGTTGATTTTGTGTCACCTTTCTTGGGTGGCATGATGTATGCTGACTTAAATAGTATTAAACAGCAAAAGCAAATTGCCAGGAGGGAGGTATAGCTGGGCTGCATTTATGGCCAAATTGCTGTATAATTGAGAAAACGATTTCCAACAGCAGCAACATTCTTCATCCCTAGTTACTTTCAGGTCCTCTCTCTTTTTTTGTCTATCTGATCCGTCCTGGAAACCCCATGAACATGCACTGAAGTGCTCTCTGTCCAAAGTTAATTGTTTTATATTGCACACTGAGACAAACACAAACAACAGTTCTTCAAAACATGACTGAGTAATGGAGTCGGAATCTCAGCCATCAGTGCTTGCTCACGTTACAGGACATCCTCAATCCTCAGAAAGAGCTTTTGTCTGTGTGTATAAAGAGAATAAAGCCATTTCAATGATGGTAAAATGTAAAGCAGAACACATCAAATTTTAAATGTGAACTATGGAAAAAAATCTCATAGCTTACAGTTTATGTCAGTTTTATCCACTTGTTGCCTCAGGCACAGTTTTCACTGACACTCATAGAAAAAATAGCATCCAAAGTTAGTTCCCGATCTTGTTCCTTTATATAGGTTTGTAAGTAACTCCCTGGGTCACACAACAAATAAAGGACCCTGCTCTCCCAGTGACAGAGTCGTTGTAGTCCTTTGTGTGTCCCCCATTGTTAGTTCGTCCTGTGAGTCCAGCAGTGAATCCTCATGTTGGCCACTGCACCAACTTTGGCAGCACGTCTTCCACAACAAGGAGAGCCAATGTGAGTGCGTCAGTGTGAGTCTCGGTATCCTCTTTGTATGAACGCTAGTGTGTATGTGTGTTACGTTTACGTTTGTATCCTCCCACATTCACGTCAGCTTGCCTTTGTGACCTCCTGCAACCTTATGCATCTTTCTCTGGTTACTGAAGCTTTCATGATGACATTCACCTCAGTTTGACACCTAATCATACTCTCAATGCATCTGTGATGCTAAATGTCCATATACTGCATGTTTAAAAGTTTATACGGAAATCTGGGTGAGTAATCCCTATAATAGCTTCAAAGAGCACCTTAATATACCAGCTATACTACCTTGGGGTAACACTATCTGCTGGTTCACTGGGGTATGAATAATGCAAGTGTGCTGAGCTGTTGCTAAACTGTGTCTGAGAGGCAAACCCACGCCGAGCCATAAACATGCACATCAGTACCAGCATGGGATACAGCTGATAGTGATGCATGTTATTATGGACATACATCCAACATTTCAAGCATGCTTTTACTGTACATGCAGATGTCAAAAGTATTTTGAAAAAAAGACATTCCATAATTCATATAATAGCCTCCTACAGGTTGAATAAAGAAAAGATCAAATTTGTTGCTAGTCATGAATTTATGTAAAGTGTCAACTTAAGTGACCACATACTCATGAAGTTCCCATTATAGACTGTGATACAGAAGAGAAGCTCCAGTTGATTGTTTTATTTGCATCTAATCTGCATAGACTTTATAGTGGCTATAAGAGATCTCCTAAATATTGTTAACAGATGCAATTTCAGAACAGCAGAGATAGAGCATGAAACATGGAGCTACAAGTATGATGGGTGATACCATTGTATAAATGACTGCTGAGAATTTATTCAAGGTGGCCTGAAGTTAGTTCATTGATGATAGGCTGATGTTAATTCATTGATGATGGGCTGATATTCCAGGAGGTCATATCAGTGGCAGATGTGAATGTTTAATGAATACCCTGTGTTGTTCCTACGCATCATGGATAAAACATTCATAGTAGGCTCCTCTAAATTTATCACAAAGGGTCAACCCCACCCTAGCCCGATCTCCAATCAATGAAGAGTATTAAAACTACAGATTTGTGTAATGAGTGACCATGTCAGAAATCATAGAGCACGAGTCGACTGGAAAGTGATTTGATCTAGTGTTCGCAGTTATTTATCTTCATTGAATTAGTTTTTTCGGCCTAAAGAACAGAAGAGAGATCTTGCTGATCTCTGGCAGTTACAGTTTTCTCTCTACAAAGAGGAGCTGGAAGGACTAATAGACTTGCCCTTAGATAAGAACTGAGGTGAAATCTGTATCATATTTCCCCCGGTGCAGTGACCATAACAAAACTCTAAACATTCACCAGGCTGCTCTAACAACAGAACCAGCTGGTATCATCTAACTGTAGATACAGATAAAGGGATATGGACAGAGCAGGTACTTAGGAAAGTTCAAAAGGTCCTTTTTTCTGATTGCATATTTATGCACACACTCGATGAACATTGTTGTTTACCAAACATATAAAGAATCACTAAAAGACGTGTGGTCTGGTGTATAGTTTGTTCACTAAATTAAGTAATGACTACAGCACAGATAGCTGTACTGCAAGAAGACAACTGGAAGCAACAGCTGCACTGTAGAAATGAACAAATGAAAAAAAAAAATGAGGATGAGGAAAGCTAGAAGGGTGATAGGGAGATATAAAAGGACACTGGAGAACAAGCGAGTGGGAGATGCACTCAAGAGTCTCTTTCTCTGTCAATCGTCCTGTCAATCACTTGCAAGACGCTTTCAGCAAGTGCACTTGGCAGCACAGGGCTAATAAAGGAAACTACCTGGCAAAGCATAGCTGTGGAAACACATCTAACCAACACACACATATGCAGGTATCTCAACGGAGATTGCATGTAATCATTAAATCGAAGTAGGGAATCATTAGGGGATTAGAGAAAGCAAAACGATTAGATGATGGAACTGATGCCACATAAAAAAATCTCATTAACAAAGGCCCCGTTTTCACTGGTGTTCTGGTAAGCATTGTTAATCATCCATTGTGCTGAGTACTTTGTTGAATGGCAATAAATAATAAGTTTGAAGAATTAAAAAGATTAAAGTCGGCAGTTATTGTAATGATATATTTAAGCATTATATTTTTCATAGCCTTTCAAACTGGGATACCTTATGATCATAAAGAGATTTTCACCTTAAAAATTTCACAAAAAATGTCTTTAACTTGCCATTAAAGCTGAAATAAACTATTGTAGTAGAAATATCCTCAGGTTAGATTTCAGGATCTGTGGACAGAGACAAACCGCAAACAAGAGTAAAATATGGTGACTAAACACCGTGCAAAGTTAACTTTGCATTATTTATAGAATTCATTAACTGCATGATTAGATCTGTAATGTCAGTCCTTTCAGCAATTGTAGCCATCTTTACCAACCCCAAACATTTATAAAAAGTCTTAGTGATATCATATCATATTGATGGTCAAAGTCATTGAAGCCTGAAAATGATCTGAGCGTCACTTTTTTTAATTTAGTTTTTGAAAAAGTCCATGGAAAATGTTCATAATAAAATGGAGGAATCATGCAAGCAAGGGAGTGCATCTTTAAGAGAGAATGTGAGACAGTGGCAGGAGAAGACTGCCCTCAGGTTTCCTGTAAGCCTTTAAACCCCATTCAGGTCTTAACCTAAGCTGTCAGATTATCCTTTGACTTGATCATGGAGAAATGCCAACAGCTGCTTGTCTTCGAGGATCAAACACCAATTCTTCATTGACCTTACTGCAAGATACGTTTATAAAATTTTTAGGTTGACCTAATAATGAGTTAACCTGAAAGGAAGTGCTTGATGGCTGTTT
This sequence comes from Craterocephalus amniculus, assembly GCA_036024015.1. Lineage (NCBI taxonomy): Eukaryota > Metazoa > Chordata > Actinopteri > Atheriniformes > Atherinidae > Craterocephalus > Craterocephalus amniculus. The sequence continues at coordinate 12,888 of JAVQJG010210150.1, forward strand.
CCAATTTAACTATGATAACATCCTGAAAATATTCAGGGATTTTGAGCATTCAGGTTAAAGGAAACTGACAGAAGTCCAGACAATCCATGGTCTTAAAATATTAATACCCAGGATGCAGGTAATGTTGTAGCTATTAGTTGTCTCAGCTGAATCATTAACTTTAAACTATAAGGGGAACATGAAAATTTTCTGGTAAAATCAGGCCCCCTAGTGGTTGTAATTTCTAAAGCCCAACATACAAAATCTACCTTTAATATCAGTCTATTCTATTTGATGGTATCAAATGACACAATATTTGATAAACAATTATTGTGGTCAGAAACATTTATAAAAACATCAAAATGTCAATAAAGCTAGAAAATGATCCTGTCAGACTAATTATTCTGTGTCTCCTGATTTTTTGTCTCTAATTCTGACAAAATCATAAAGATGCCAACCCTCTCTTCTCTAGGCTATCTGAAATCTTAGTCACCCAAGTTGTGGCATGCATCAACTTAAGCCAAGATGACTGAAACGATAGCTTTTGATAATAAAAAAAACATGATTTCATTATGAGCCAAAATATGAGCTGCATGCATGGAACTGTTACTATATGCAGTATTAATATATACCCCCTCTTGACTTTGAGACAATTTGTAATTATCTTGAGCCGTAGCAGACTACTTCACAGTGTTGGATTTTGAGATGCCTTATGATGCATTTGAATTTAGCCTTATGTGGTCATATGTGGAGATGGTTCAGAAAGAAATTGGTGGTCAATATGTGGCAGCAGACAACCTTGTGCCGCAATGGTAGGGCGTCTGACTCCAGATCAGAATAGAGAGAAAATGACATAATCTTGACTCCATATTGCATGATACCAGCCTCAAATTATCTACTGATTAAAGGAGCTATACCTGATATTACGTCAGGCCATTTTAGTTAGCGAAAGCAGGCAGTTTTCAGCTTTGGCGTGCCGCTCTTTCTCAGGCAATGGGATTAACTTCCTGATTCTTAGGGGCACGCTCATACTTTACTGATCGGAATCTGGAAGTTCTGGAAGTTAACCCCATTGGCAGAGAGAGTCATGCCAAAGCTAAAAAATAGCGCTAACTAAAATGGCCGGACGTAATATCAGTTATAGCTCTTTTAAACAGTGAACATTATCACTTCACAAATGTCCAGAAATATTCCAAATAACAATTATTGTTTCTGTATCCAAATCCTACAAACAATCAGGAGTACTCTTATGATATTTGAGTGCTAACATGTACAGTGGAGAAGGGAGGCTCCTGTGGGGGGTGCTCCAGGAGTTTGGTGTGCCGGACCCTCTTGTTCGAGCGGTCTAGTCCCTGTACGACTAGTGCCATAGCTTGGTCCGCATCTCCGGTAATGAGTCGGATCCATATCTAAGGGGGGTTGGACTCCGCTAAGGTTGCCCTTTGTCACTGATTCTGTTCATAACATTTATGGACAGAATTTCTAGGTGCAGCCAAGGTGTTGAGGGGATCCGGTTTGGTGGCCTCAGGATTGGGTCTCTCCTTTTTGCAGATGATGTGGTTCTGTTGGCTTCATCAGTCTGTGATCTCCGGGTTGCGATTCGAAACCAAGTGTGAAGCGGCTGGGATGAGGATCAGCACCTCCAAATCCGAGACGCAGCCGGAAAAAAGGTGGAGCGTCCTCTCCGGGTCTGGGGTGGGGTCCTGCCCAAAGTGAAGGAGTTCAAGTATCTCAGGGTCATGTTCATGAGTGAGAAAAGGATGGAGCAGGAGATCGATAGGCAGATCTGTACAGCGTCTGCATGATGCGGGCTCTGCGTCGGTCCGTCGTGGTGAAGAAGGAGTTAAGCCAGAAGGCGAAGCTCTCAATTTACCGGTTGATCTATGTTCCTACCCTCACCTATGATCACAAGCTCTGGGTAGTGACCGAAAGAACAAGACCGCGAGTACAGGCGGTCGAAATGAGTTTCCTCTGCAGGGTGGCCGGGCTCTCCCTTAGAGATAGTTTGAGGAGCTCGGTCATCAGGGAGGGGCTCCGAGTAGACCCTCATCTGGTTATATCAGAGGTTATACAAGAAATAAATGGGTGGTGAATGTGTTAAAGCAGATGACAATAGGTAGAAAACACTTGACTTCATCTTGACTACATATTGCGAAAACCAGCCGCACAGTATCTTTTCATTAAACAGAACATTATCACTCCACAAATGTCCAGAAATATTCCAATTAACAATAAATGTTTCTGTATCCATATCCTGCAAACAATCACAAATACTCTTATAGTAATATTACAGTGCTGACATTTTTGAATAAACTTATTGTTTGTGTTGTCTTCTTTTCTTCAGTTTATTATAATAAAATCATAAAATGACGGTAATGTTTTTCACAGATTTTTGTCATATTTTTGATTATTCAAAAATTATTTTGTTAATGTAAATGTAGCAAGAGTTGTACATTATGCATGTACATTCACGTTGAATGATTAAAATTTACTAAAGCATGAAACCCAGACATGTTTTGTGTAAGTACGCAAGCTGGGCCTTGTGGCGCAATGGAAGCATGTCTAATTCCAGAGCAAAGTTGTGCTTTTAAATCACATCAGGGTCAGTTGTGGTGTTATAAACAAAGATTATCAAGATTATCAATGCACCAGCAGGACAATTATATCATTTAGTATGACTGAAAATACATACCATTTGAAATTTGCATTCTATGATGCAATGAATCAATGCAAAATATTTAGCTTAATCATTGTATTCATGAGACGTAAATAAGCCCCAAAAGGTGGTATGCTGATGTGTGAATAGGACCGTGTGGCGCAATGGTAGCGTGTCTGACATCAGATCAGATTAAAATATATTCTTGGGGTCATTAAAGACAAATAGTAGTACATCAACAAGGGGCTTAATAGGTCCCTGTAGTCCAAATCCCAGGAAGTCTCATTTTCGTCTCGGATACCCCACCATCCTTGTACCCAGTGGCGGACTTACCATTAGACAAAACTATGCGGTTGCCTAGGGCCCCAATTTCCCTGAGGGCCCCATAAAACTGATCAATAATACAGTTATTACTTATTTCCGCACATTTATTATGTTTTTAATTCAAATCGGATCGCTAAAATAAAAACCACAGCGGAATGCCAGTGCACTATTATATGTGTGTGTCTCGGGGCCCGCCTTCAGTCTACACCACATTGGATTGGTCCATCTCATCCAGGAAGACAACATAGGAAACTCCGCGGGTGCAGACAGGTGAGCCGAGGTGAGAGAGAGATGAGAAAAGAGCAAAATAGAGAAAAGTCAGGGAAGATAAAAAGAAGTTACACAAGCAGGGCTGAAATGAGGAGGAAAAAAGGGAAGCAAAAAAGCTTCTATTGAAGTGATCGAAAATGACAACTTCTAGAGTGCCTTAGCGGCTAGCATTAGCAGCAACTCACAACCGGATTCAGCAGGTGCAGCGACGTCAACAACTTCTGAGGGTCCGTCGCGTGGAAATGAACACTAGTGAGTATTAAAACTGATGAGATTTGATTACTTCTAATCTAGGCGGGTGTTTGGTTCTTAATGTTTAAGGTTACGCGTTTAAAACAATATAAACTATACAACTTAAGGATGTTATTTAAATG
>JAVQJG010210154.1:0-11590 GCA_036024015.1 Craterocephalus amniculus
CTCTGCTTGCTTTCCTTATATGGTGCATTTTGCTCTTAATGTTTTTGCTTGTTTGTTTTGTGTTTTTGTTTTTTTTTTGTGGGGGGGGGGGGGCGGCCCGCTCCACATAATATTACACCATGAGTTGAAGCAAGAGAGCCCGGAGATAGGAACGGCGGAACGGGCGCGTGTTGACGCCCTTCCCCGCAGCTAAGAATAGTTTGTGCAACAAACAACTCCCGACGGCCGTCCAATCCATCACTGTGGTCGGCGGCAGAAGCAGCAGCAGGCTGGGGGGGATGAGGGGGAGCGCAGCTCAAAAGCAGACCGCTGAGCGCAGCTCCGACTAGCATGATTAAACACAAAACCACAATTTTTTCTCTCTTTTTTTTATTTGGGAGGAGCTGGGTTTGTATTCCTGCATTTTTTATCGTTTGAAATGAGAATAGGCCCAAGCAGGGACACAGCACTACACACGAGAAGATGGCCCAGCAAATAGAGGGAAAAAATTTTGTCTTCTCCCCCTTTTTCTTTCTTTCCTGTTCCTGCCTGATGACAGCGACTTGAACTCTCCGTGACCCGCGGTGTGCAAACGAAAACAAACACCGGCCATGCTCACCATCTCCTCCAGGCCTCTCCACACTAAGGGCAGGCTCCCTGTGACACTGTGGCATGGCGTGGTGTCACTATTTAAAAGCTTCATCTCTCTCAATTAATTGATTGCTGGCTAAGAGACGCACGGAGAGAAAAGAAACTAAAAGCACCGGTTTTATGATCTAATCTTTCCGCTGTCCCCTTTTCAAGTTCACTAGAATAACAACATCCGGAGAATGTAGGTCTGTATGTGTGTGTGTCGGCTGTAAGCGCCCTCTCACTCTGTCTCTGGAGCTTTGCCAGGCCGGCTCTCTGAAGCGCAGAGCACCGACCAGCTCTAAAAAAAAAATGCAGTGTGACGCAGGATAATCTCCGCAGCGACGGGGGTGGGGTGAGGATAAACATGGATTTAACGCGAGCTCTTGCACACACACACACACACACAAACACCCATAAACCACACAAAACTTCACGGGTGTGTGCGCACGACAGGAATTCTGCGCACGCTGCAGGTGAACAAAACAGAAATCAGTGGAAACAAATACGCGGAGAGTGTTTTTAAATAAAGAAAATAAAGGAAAAAAATGCTACCAGGCTGCAAACTATTTCGTCTGAGGCCAAGCTCTCACCAGCATCAACACCCCGGAACCATCATGAGTAAAAAACGCGATTTTAATTGTTATTGATTATCAGGCTGGCGCGTGCCAAATGGTCCAATTGATCATCACGATGAAGACCCTGTGAAGAGCTGGCACGCCCTTTCTCAGTTTTATATATAAAACAAAACAGAGGGGAATAGAGAGGGGAAGATGGAGACACACCGTGCACGCTCGCGCGGAGGCGAGAAGAGAGCGCGCGCGCCCTGATGCCGCTGGAGAGCGGAGCTGGAAGGAGATGGCGGCGGCCCATCAGCTGTCATAGTATTAGCGAGCAGGTTGTTAAGGGGCCCCTGCGTCCTCCCGGGCCGCTACAGAGCAGCAAGAAAGTCGGTGCACGGTTCGATTCCCCTCCAGGCAGCACGGTCGTCAACAACGGTGACATTGTGAACGCCCCCCGATCCCTCTACCCCTCCTGTGCTGTCACTGGGGCCCGGGCGGCAGCCGCTGAACTGACTCTATTCATCCCGGGCCAAATGAGGACTAAATGGCCCTTTATGCCACCAAAGGAGCCGATTGTAATAGAGATGCGCATGCACGAGTCAGCCCGCGTTTTCCGAAGCTTTATTGAATGGTTCTGGCACGATGGCGCTGCTCTTGTGTTTTGGACATTCCTGATAAAAATTACTCGTGATGCTGAGAGTTTGTCTCATGTGATAAAGAAGCTGATCATCTTGTTCTGTGAAGCACTTTTTCCCAAAAATGAAAGGAGGATAAGGGGGGGAACCCAAATTTGGCGCAATTTATACGTTTAGAATCCCTGCACACTTAAAAATGTTCATCCATATTGACTTTATAACTCCCAAAAAGCTGCGCAGCCAACCTGAGCTCAATCCGAACAGCAGATAACGCATTCCAGCTTTGAAGGCTAGGGTGTAATAAACTGCTCTGCTATTACCCCGCCGCGCTGCCAAGAGTCTGTGGGATCTCGTCAGAGATGCCCGAGGCACCGACGTCTAAAAGCAAACGAGGAGGGCTTGATCAAGACCGTGCCTGCACAGACGCAGAGGAGGGGAGGTGAGCTGTGTCATCGGCGCTCTGCTGCCAAATCAATCTTCCGATAGGCCACAGCGGGGTCAGCAAAAGCTGCGCAATCGTGACGAGATTTAGATTGTATTTATAGATCCCTGTATTCCTCTGAAATAAAGCCGCCGCTTCTGGCGGATAGAAGTAAACCCAACCAGATATTGCTTTTGGTCACTGAACTAAATGTTTAAAAAAAAAAAAACTCCTGGAGGGCGACCAGCTGCGGAAACATCAGCTTTAATAACGCCAGGCAGCGTGCAGGAGTGAATAATAGGATGTGGCTGCGTCCTGCACGCACGTAGCTGCTGCGCGCAAGGGATACAGTACTGGGAGCCGGGGGGTGGGGGGGTTGACGGCGGCTGCGCTGCTCTGTGGGGAAGTGACCCGTGCGCACAGGACTTCGTCGAAACACAAAGCTTTGTTGAGCGCTGAGAGAGAGAGAGAGAGAGAGAGAGAGAGAACGAAGCGAGAGGAGAAGGGGAGGGGAGAAAGGGAGGGGGGGCTCTCCCGTTTCATCGCAAACTCCCGAGAGGCCAGCACGGAGCATAGCTTCAATCAAACCGTGACGTCTCCTCTGGGACCTGCGCAGCGCCTGGAAAACCGATCTCTCCGCGGCTGTGTCGTGCCTCAGCTTTTGTTCACACGCATCTCGCCTCAGCAGCGAGTGCAGCGCCGGCAGCGATTAGACTGTTGTTTTATACCCAGAGTAAAAAAAAAAAAAAAGCAGCGAGCGCGACAACAATAAAAACAGCTCGCGTGCCTCTGTCTGGATCTAAAAACAACACCGGGGGTTTCTTTTCGCGAATTCCACCCATTCCCTGGCCTCTTTCCCTATAACGCATTTCGGTTTGATGAGTAAAAGTGGCCCCTTGATTGTATTGACATGCTCGCGCTCTGTAATATTCCCCGCGTGATCCCTATTGATTCCAGATTAGAAAAAAGGGACAAACAGGAGGCTAATGGGTTTCAAATGGAGGCGGTGTGGATGCTCCCATTCTCTTTAACGCAGCAGGTCCTCTATCCGCCCTACGGAGCCCCACGCTGACACAACCACTGTCACACATCACTCAGCATGACAATAAGCCCCAGCACGCCCGGAGCCGCTGCTGCCTTCAGGTACTTTTTCACCCATCAACATGCAAACACCCTTAACAGCTGGAAAAAGCGTGGCTTTACAGCTACGTGATGTTTGCTAAATCCATCCCCACAATTCAAACCGTGTTGTTTCATCTTGAATCTATAAACTCTGAGAAGGATATCTGAGGCTTTTTTTTTTTGCTCTAATTTTAAATCTGAACAACATTAGATCTCCTCCCTCAGGTACCTTTTTTGAAAATTAATAGGTCCAGGCAATAAAACACAGGTGGTTGAAAAAAGTGTTAAGCCCTCTCGTATTTTAGAGAGAAGGGGTTGGAGGGGAGGGGTGACAAGAAGCCCTCCCCTTCTGTGCTCCAACACCTGGAAAATAGATCAGTCCCACACCAACTTTACAGCTTACCGTGGGGGGAAAATGATGCGCTAAACACTAAAAATAAACTCGACCCACACAAAATCTGAAGTATTTGTCTTGTCCTCCACAGCATGCACTTGAAGAGGAAAAAGCCCATTACTGGAAGATTAACAGTCAGCAGTTTGCTGTTGGTTGGTTGAAATACAAGTTTTATAGACTGATAAATAAGTGAATAATAATAATAATAATAATAATAATAATAATAATAATAATAATAATAATAATAATAATAATAATAATAATAATAATAATGAAATAAAGTTGAAGAAATCGCAATTGCTGGAAGGACTCAAACTAGAGGTCACGGATTTAAGCGTAAGAAGAAACTGGATAGCGTCAGTCCCAGAGGTAGAGTAAAATAACCAGGAGCATCTTTAGAGCCCTAATCGTGCAAAGTACAGTAAATATAAAATTTAATCGCTAAAAAAAATTAATCTAACTTCAGATCCTTTCCACCGTTCACCTCTCCGTGCCAATTAAAACCACCGCCTAATCCACGCACAACAAAGCTCTCATTTTGCACCAAAGCCTCCACCCCCCACCAGTTAATCCCTCATGCTCCGCTCCTCCATGTCCTGTTCCTGCAATCTGCTCGCGCAGTCAGCCGTGCATACGTTTGCGTTATAAGCGATCTTGCACAGTCTATTCCTGCGCGAATTGGCTACGGGGAGCTGAAGTGGTCTTTTAGCAGCCGCTTCCCTCGCTAAGCTCGTCAATGAGCTGGAGCCAGCCAATATGAGGCGCATCGATAGTCCTGGGAAGAGCGTCCCCCTAATTAGTGCCCCGAGTGGCTCAGGGACAGGCAGCAGCCAGAGGGGGTGACACTAGGGGTCTAGGGGGGGGGGGGGGCATAAGAACGGGTTGGGATAATGGTCCTTTTAGGAAAAATTCCGGGCTGCTGGTCTTGATAACAGCGCATGTGGTCCGCGGATGAGCTTTAAAGAACCGTTATGAATCCGTTTGGAAGACATCCAACATGCCTTGCAGCGCTCATTTCAATTAGACAAAGTTTATAAGATGTGGTTCACACCACCATTTAGGAAATAAGAGGGGCGTGGGGGGTGTGGGGGTGTGTACAGAGCAACATTGATCTATACGTGCGCACCGCAGCGACTAGTCTCACAAGAGCGCGTGCAAGAGTGGAAGTCGTGCAAAGTCATATCCGAAAACACCTGCAAGACATGACGAGAAGAGAGAGAGAGAGAGAGAGAGAAAGAGAGAGAGCGGTTTCCATCAACTAGACAGGAAGGTGAGCGGTGCAGTCCCGCGTCCCGTCTCTCTCCCCCAGCTTCCCCCCTCCACCACACCTTTACCCACCACCACCACCTCTGGGACCCATGAGACCACTGATCAACGTCCACTCTGTACAAACAATACCCCCCCCCACACACACACACACACAGACACACACACGTGAATCCACACAAACACTCAGCTGTCACAGCAGCACGCGCACATCGCGGGGATGCCCTCCAACTGAACTGAACTGTGTCAGCGGATCATCGCACGCTCGCCTTTGGTTGAAGGGCGAGGCTGGATTCCGTAACCTTGTTTTTTAGCGCAGAAGCTCCGTGTGCGCGCGCGCGCACGCGTGCGTACACACTCCAAACCCTCGCCTCACTAAAGGCACCCGCACACTCTCCTGTCACACAACGGGGTGCAAAAAGCCTGAACAGTCACCGTCGGGCACGGCGCCACTTTCAAGTTCTCCTCACCTCCGTCCGGCTGACAGGACAGTTGGTTGTTTTAAAAAGAAGGGAGAGAGATAGAGGGGGGAAAGAACTCGCGGTGGGATCACCGTGTGCGTGTACTCTTGTACGAGCGCGTGTGTGTTATTTATCAACCACATGCCGCTGCCCCGCCGAAACGCACAAAGACCACCCTATGCGCTATTCTTAGAAGTGGCCGATCCTCTCCCGAGCCTCCGCGCACCACATCAGACTATCTCGATCAGATTCAAGCTCACCAGAAAAATCCAAACATCACATGAAAGGACTGGCCGCTTCAGAAACATCTCGGCCGTTACGGGAGGGACCATTAAAGAGCAGCGCACGGCACGTTTTCGCTCCTTGGGCAGGGGATTTCACATCACCAAACACACATGTGGATGGAAATAACATTTCATTGGTCATTGATTTTCTCACCTGATTAATTGATGTCAGTTCCAGCTGTAGTCCGACTCACGCCTTTTTCCTTTTTCCCACCAACTTAACTAGGAGAGCAGGGACCGGTGCGTACGTAGACTGGCCCGGTTATGGTCCTGTCTGCTGGAGACAGACGATCCCGGGAAAAGGAGGAGGGAAAAAAAACTAAAAGTGTCTAACAGGTTATCCACTTGTCATGAAACTAAATAAATCTTAAACATGAACCTCTTAGGCTCGGTTTTACTGTCTACAGACAACTCTCATCCATTCCGTGGGGTTTAAACGGACTTTTTGAAGCTAAAAATGTCACTTGGGTTTCCATAGAGCACAGAAAAAAAAAGATCTTGCGCCGTGGAAAAAAAAGAAAGCCAGGATATGGGGAAATCCACAAAAGAAAAATCCGCCAAGGTCCTATAAGTCAGAAAGCAATGCGCTGTTTGACCCTCAAAGGATACAGGTGGCGAGGTCGGCAGATTCGCGGAGAAATTAATTCAGCTCGGCCGTACCTCGCAGCAGCGCCATGTTGGGTTTCAACGGAGCACGCCGTCCTCGGAAAAAGCCCCTTTCTCCCGCTCTCCGTCACTCCGTCCTCTCAAAACAACGGAGTCCGTGTGTCGGAAGCTTTTGCTGAAGGTTATTCCGTGTAAGCTTTTTGTCCCGCCTTTTTGAAATGTTTTTTCTTTTTTTTTCCTTTCCAGAATCGCAGAGAACAGCCCGGTCAGAGCCCTCGGTTTGCACCGAGGACGCACGGAGCTGCTCGGGGAGTGCCGCACAGAATGGATGAACGCTGCCGAGACCGAGCGACTCGCTCCACTCCCACTCGCGCAGACTCTACCCAGAAGGCCAGTCGGGAGACCGCAATTACCATAAGCCTCCAGCGCACGGCACTGGGCTGCGCGCGCACACATAAACTGAGACACACAGAAACACATGCGCACACACAGACACACACACACACACACACACAGACGCAGGCTCCGCTGAAACTCCAAAACAGGAATAGGCGAGGTTTTATGCAGACATCAGGCAGCAAATGCAGCAATAACAGGAGCAATAAAGATAAAAATAAAAATCTGACCCCAAAAAATGAAAATGATGTAACGCAAGAAGAGGAAATCACACGTTTTATTGTCCATTTCAATATGAGAGATAAAGATTCAGCTTTATAGCAAAGTTTTGCATACAATATATTAACATGCAAATGCTCTTTTCCAGCGTGTGAATTATAAAACAACAGACAACAACATGCTAAAATTATTTTGTTTTGAATATTCCTAATGAAGTTAAACTCAGTACTGACATCACCCCACTTTTCTACACATTTCTTTTGTTTCATCATTTTGGGATGTTTTCAGATTCATTGTGGGTTTAGCTTTTATTCCAAGACTAGAGATAAGATAAATCTGTGAAACACAGGGCAGCAGAGACAGAGAGAGGGAGAGAGTGGGGGATGGAGGGGGAGGCAGCTCAAGGCTGGGGCACATCTGTTAAGGCTCCCATGTCAAGCAAAGAAGGAGGAGGCTATGAATATCAAGCCTGAGGTGTGTGCATCATGTGCCTGCATGTGTGTGTGTGCGTGTAGGAGAGGGGGACACGGAGAGAAAGGCTAGCAGACAGACGGACAGAAGCAATAGTAGGAGTAAGAGGGAGACTTGGCAATGGAAGGTCTGGCTGTATTTGCCGCAGCTGTTGAAAGTGGGAGTTAAACCAGACAGTCATACACAAATAAACACAAAGCTCGCAGAGCGCTCACATATGGATGTGTTTAAAAGCTAAGCTCATCTTGAAGGCCAAACTGTCCAAAAGTTTCAGATGGAGAGGCCAGAGGAATTGAATGAAGGGCTTCCTCTCTCTGTGAAATCAAAAGAAAAGGTAGCTGGGTGGAAGCGTTCATGCAGAACAAAAGTTCCGCAAGTTTCCGCACGGCTGCAGAAAAAAACCCCATCATGCATTCAGGTTTCTGTGATGAGCAATCTGTGTAAAAGGAAAAGAGAAGAAATATTTCTTTAAGCTCAGACAAATCCACAATGAAATGACGCGCACGTCTGCTCCACCTTTTCTCACCTCTCATAGCTGAGTTACCCGCTATGGTCACAGCTGCTAAACCACGAGCCTCAGAAGCTGTGATCACACTTAACCAGCTCTGTCTTAAAAGCAGTGTTTGCGTGGGAAAAACAAAAAACATCCCCAAATGAAACAAATGTTTATTCTTTTCACAGACGCTGAAACTTTGAACAGATTGGAGGGAAAAAGGGTTTAATGGCTTTGGTCAAGAAACTACGATCATGGATCTGAGCCAGCATCTGGAGGGATGTGAGACAGACATCTGAGCCTCAGCAGGTTAAACCTCTGCACAATAAACATAGTTGTTCTCATTTGCACATATGCTTTCACACAGCTAAAGAAAAGCCTAAATTAGTGGGTTGAAACCATACTTTTATCTGGTAGTCAGCCGGCATTCAGAGTGCATTTTGCTCTCTGGGGGGGAAAAAATGCATTTGAATGCAGCTGTCTATCGACGCAGCAGGGGCTCCATTGCAGAGGGATCCAGCAGAAAACAAGACAACAACACATAATTTCCTGCAGAAATCACCCGGCAAAGTAGTGTGCTATCCACTTACAAACATGCAAGTTCCCGCTCTGCTGCTGCCACCATCGCTGCAAATCACATGATCACAAAATCATCTGACCGTCAATTGCTGCAGAAAGTTACAAATGGGTTCAAGTCCTTTTTCATCAACAGGCCGATGTGAACTAAAACAGAAGGTTTTATCATTTCTTTAAAACAAGTTGAGAAAATCATTTCTGCAGAGGCAGAAAGCTAAAATAGACAGATGATGATTCCTTAAGCGAGTTATTGTGGTGCCAGTCTGTGTTGCTCTTCATACTTTAGTAGGGCATGAACACTGCTGACAGACTGGATGGTGCGCTGCGCGTACAACAAGCCATTCAATTCTCTTTTTATTTTGAGCTAAGGAGGACGACAGTGGATGAACATTCTTGAGAACAGCAGCCCCAAAGTATGAATTAGAAAACATAGTGTGCTGGGCTGTAACACAAATCATTCACACCTTAAAATGACGACAAAAACAAATGATCAAATGGTGAAAGTGAGACGTGTCATTACCTTTTTAAAAAAAGGAGCTAATTTCGAAACTTGAGCAAAAAGAGGTGTGATGGGAACCCCACCCAAACAACTGGAAAAAGTATGTAAGAAAGGTGCGCTAATGGGACATTTGGCTTTTTTTTTTCACAGTAAGGTTGACTCTTGTGGTATGGGGAGAAGTTCATTACTATTACGACTGAATAGACAAGTACTTAAATAATTTAGAATCATCCACAGTAAATAAAACATGAAGGATTTCAGGAATCCTGAGAAATACACAAGGGGATGCCACGGAGAAAGAATAAACAGAAATGAATGACCACAATGTTCATGCTCTCCTGCAGCGCTGCATTAAAAAACACATTATTCGGCTGTGTGTGGGAATCGCTGAGTGGGCTCAGGAACATTTTGGAAAACCAATGTCAGTCAGAAGAATGTGTCACTTAATTACAAATTCAAGTTAAACTCATAATTGGGGAACATTGACAACAAAGCCAAACTATACCAAAATGGCCATTTTTGAGTCTAATTTGGCTCTGTACAGCTGCCTTTGTACAGAGAATGTTCACATATTGTATTGTTACAGGTTTAAGGCTGCAAATGCATCTTCCCAAAGAGAGATGCATCCAGCTGTTTTCTAGACAAGCCTGAAACCCTTTTCATATGCACAATGTGCCATCTCCATTTATTCTTCAGCACCAACACATGTACTGATATTTACACAAATATCACAGGCTTTCCTTTTATGATAACTCCAAAAGTATTAAACCAGAGCTAATGGTGGCAGAAATAAACCTGTTTTATAATGCTCATCCAATATTTGAGCAAGGGCCTAAAAATAGACCCAGGTAAGAGGGTTCAAGAAAACAAACTGTCTTGAGCATATAAGAAATCAAAATTTGACATTCATTGTAGAAATTGTGAATCTGACTTCCCCCTTAAAAAGAAGAGGGGACCATCTGTGTTAGCAGCACACCCAGCCTCTGTGATGTGTGGGGGGTGCATTTAGTGCATATGGCGTGGGGAACTTGCATGTCGGTGAAATAAACATATTGGGGCAACATATTGAGCCATCCGGAGGGAATCTTTTCCAGGGAAAGTCCTTCATTCATGGATTCAAAGAGCACAGCTCCGCAGTGAAAAGCTCCAGGAGCTAAAATGGCCTGCCTGCAGCAGACCTGTCACCCTCTTCTACATCTGGAAGCGAATACAGCTGCAAATGATTGGAACTGGCAAGCGGCTGATGGAGCGGTTGGTTTGGTTGCTGCAAACAGTTTTTTTGCGGATTTGCATGAAAAGAGACGACAAAGCTGTGAGACGTCCTAAAGAGCTCAGGTATGCAAAGAGTTGGAAGCTATCTAGTTCAATTAAAAACGCAGCTAACTCAGACTCAGCCATGGTCTCAAGATTGAAAAAGAATGGACCCGAAAGGGGAGAAAGCAACTATTTGCCATATTCTAAATGTTCACACACTGCTGGCTCCCATGAGACAAACAAACTAGAACTTCATCTGTTTTGGCAAGAACTGTCTTTTGTCAACAAGATCAGTCCATCTATTTCCCCAGGACATGCACCACTCTCTTTTAGCCTTGGCAATGTGAGTGTCATGACCAGCACATTCACCCACACGCACCATATGTCCCATTCACTTCTGCTGTCCAGATTTTAGTATAGACAGGATCCAGCATGGCAACCCAGCCAAAGCATTTGTTGTGTCTGTCTAAACACTGATCTATGCAAGTAGCCTATTTAATGCGCTCATTTTCAGATATGTCAGCAGGGAAATCACTTTTTTGTCTTGGAATGGTCCAGTCTGTGAATAAAACACAAATCTCCAGACCACACGCTGAAGATAGCCAAGACCGAGCTAATATGACGCCTATAAAACGTCAGAGAGACTGAAATCACGGCACACAACAGGTCTCTCCCTCCTGTTCTGACTCGATCGGACGCCGAAGCCAAGCGGCTCCCTCCATCACTCACTGGAAAACTGGATTAAGATGAATTTTGCTCCGCGAAACCGCAGGGCAAACCAAATTTCTGGCGCTCGACACAAAAACACACAGTCGTAGCTTCTGAGAAAAACATCTTAGCAGAGTTAGGGAGGGAGGAAAACACAAAAACAGGTCTGGAGAGCCCAGTGCAGACCTTTTATTTTATGACTGCGCTTTTATGGCTGTGTGTGAACTTTGTGGTTTGAAGCCGGCCTGAGAACAGCGTGTGCCTTTGAAAACGCTCCTGCAGGATAATGGTGACTAAAAAACGCGCCTAAAAACCGCGATCCCTTCCTCTTGCTGTCATTTTATGTCTTGTCAGGGATTCATGCGTAAAGGTGTGTGTCTTGTAAAAACCAAAACAGCGTGAACGCACACACGCGCGCGCGCACACACGTATACACACACACTGAAAGTACTGCACTCTGGGAGGTCACAGTGATCCAGCCATCTGCTGTTGCAATCAGAAACTGAAGCAGCGCTCTGGCACACACACACACACACACACACACACACACACACACACACACACACACACACACACACACACACACACACACACACACACACACACACACACA
>JAVQJG010210164.1:0-21846 GCA_036024015.1 Craterocephalus amniculus
GCAGGAATATTCTCTAACAGGCGTGAATAAAATACATTACACAGACTATAGAAAGTCATTATGTACACCAAATATTTCTGTAAAGTTCATTTCGGTGGTGTGCCGAGGAACAGAAACGGATACGTGTCATTCAACCCAGTTTGTATTGGATCGTGCAGTCAGACGTGGGGCACAGCTCACCACTGCCTCACCCGGGGTTTCTGCCCTTTACTTAATTGGGAAAACCCAAATTTTAGGGACTATACGCGATTTCACATCCAGCTAGCTTAGTTAGCGATAGCGGCTATTTTCTTTTAGCTTTTGTGTGGCGCTTTTTCTTGGCTAAGAGGTTTAACTTTCATAATTTGACACCGGATCACTAGGGGATCGCTATTACTGGCTGATCGGAGTCTGGACGTTCCAAAAATGAACCCGGCAGAGAGCGCGTCCCGCCAATGCTAAAAAAACTAGCCGCTTTCGCTAACTAAAATGCCCTGAACTCGTACATATGCGCAATCAATGAGTCATTTATTGTAATGAAATTACCCCTTTTACCACATACTATACCACGTAGAAAACAATTTTTCTTAGAAAGATTAAAATAATATCAGGTATAGTTCCTTTAATGTTCTCCTGCTGCAAATAACAGTCAGCAGAATATTCAACGTTACATTCAGATAAGCAAATAGTTTTACAGTTTGCTTTCATTCATAGTTTTACATTTCGAAACATAATTCATAATCAGCTAAATCTATAAAAAGAATATTTTACTAGTCTTGTCCTCTAAATGCTCAGCTGCCAGATTTAGGCTGAGTGTACTGTGTGGATGTCCTGAAAGGATGATAAAGCTTAGATAAGTCGAATCTGTACAAACCCACTCTTCCAAAGTCAGCTACATCAAATAGACAGATTTTGACTGAGCCAAAAGTTCCTACAGAGAATTGCTTTTTAAAGGCCATGAACTTCTGCTTGAAAGGCCAAGATGTCCTTGCCGACTTAGCTGCATGTAATAAGCTGAAATCAAGTCAATAAACCTCAGTGAGCTATCGGACAAGCAAGTCACTTGACACATAAACAGGATTTTCTGTGCGTGTGTAGCAATGGAAACAGGGCTTCCAAAGAGCTATCGGAGCTGTCCCAGGATGGGTTGTAACCAGATAACCTGCCCAGGTCTAAACACCCCCACTGCCTGAGCCACACACGCAAACTTCTCCACAGTTAGGAGCAGCAAAGGCAGGCCTTCGAAATTAAGAGACCATCATTGGATGGATGTATCAGATAAAAAAATTACCCTACCTTGTTTTTTTTAAAAACCCAATGGTGTCAATTTTAGGAACCCTTCAAAATTCACTGCAGTTTCCTACATTTGTCAACAAAAAATAAACGTAACATAAGAGTCTAAGAGTGGTAGGTCAGAAACATGTTAGAACCCAATTTGACTCTTATTCGAGAGGGGATTTTTCACACAATAGAGAAGACAAATGAATGTGCACACACAGATCACGCATACAACAGTGAAAACACTACCTGAGTGCGCTCACAAAGCAAAAGTCTAATTGGCAGCCTGGTCTGTGATGCCCTGTTGGAGCTCAGAGTATCTCTGAGCTGGAGGGAAGAAGCAATCAATAAGAACACCACAAACGCTTCTGCCTGCTATCAGACTTACTTACTGCATCACTAAGAATAGAGCTTCAGACCAACATTACATGAGGACCAGCGCGATTAAATGTGCACAATGTTCTCTTTAAACTAAAAAGATGAGATAGCATGAAAAAGTAGAGTGACATTTCAAGCTTCAATGCTCTTCTTTAGACCTTGGGAGCATTAATACTAGTGTGTCGGCTTCTGATTCTCATTTGGTATGTTGCCATGACATATGTAGATGAGATATTAAGTCCACCTCCATGTGTCTGCTGTTGTGTCCCTCTGAATTTTAACTGGCCTTGCTGTGGCAATGGAGAACTCTTTAACTGGTGCATGGGATTTACAGCCCTAACTGGCTGCACATGTGAAGATGTGGATAAAAGGCATGCCTGGCGAAGTGTGCAGAGGGATCTACTACTCTTTTGCTGCCTTTCATGATAAATTATGAAAAGGCATGAAGCTAATTAAATCAAATGTGCTCTGTACTAAAAAATGTTGGCCTCTTCCAAAATAAATGAATGCAAATTAAATTTCAGAATAATTGAGCCAAGAGCAGATTAATCAAAGTGTGAAAGAAACATTCAGATGTGAATTAATAAACTCCCTGATGCTGTTAAAGGTATATTTCCCTTGTACAATCCTGCTCTTATCATTATGAGCATAAAAACTGACATTCAGAACACAAAGTCTTAAATAAATGGAGCCTTAATGCAACAATTTTGTTTCGGCATAACGGTTAAGCATTAAATCTGCTTTGAACATAACCAAGGACAAGACTCAAGGTGAAGATCAGAGAAATAACAGAGTAATAAGTACTTCATATAAAGGGTGCTTTAGTATTTCTAAGGAATCCTGGCACAACAAACAATAAAAGAAGGAATTATATGAAATTTTATAAAGAGTTCAGCATCTACACAGGGCTTTGGTGCATCTCGGCACACAATTTGTAAAAAAAAAAAAAAAAAAAAACAGAGAAAAGTGATGAAACTGTTGTCGTAGAAATCTAAAAATAGCAACATGCATCTACAGGCAAGTGTTCCCTCTGCAGACTGTCAAACGGCAAACTGAGGAGCTAACAGGCATATTAAGTGTAAACATAATATGAAGAATTGCAGGTAAGACGCTGCCTCCACCCCTGGATGGATGTGTTCTGTTATGCTGAGGTTATTATTTCTGAGAGCCCTGGCGGAACAAAGGCTGGTGTTAACCAATATAAATGTAATGCGGGGAACAATGCTGAGGAAGAACAGCATTAATAATGAAGGGGATTCATCTTGAACTCGCCACAACCTGCATTTGAAAGAACACATTCACACAAGGAGCAGAGACGTATGCTCCTCCTCTGACTCAAATTCTCCCCAAGCTCGCCTGGCAATCAGTGAGAGAGACACATCTCACTTATTGACTCTTGCTTCGTTTTCGGTGCTTTGATGGCATCGCAGCCCCTCGCTATTCTGCAACATCCCACGCAGAAATCGCAGAACGGAGAGCAGTTAAAGGAGACCTGAGGCTCGCAGGCATTAAAGATGTAGAGCGGCTGAAGAGGATCAAAGTAGGCACTGTCCTTCCACACCCACCTTACTCTTCTTAGGCCTCCTCTGGGCCTGGTTAAAATAAAAGGTGGGTCACTGTAGAACCACACTGAGCCTCATTGTGACAGTGCAAAAATGACACAGTGCTAAACATGCAGGGGACCAATGTTGCATCTGGAGCTGGTGATAAGTGCAGAAAGCAAAAAGAGTGCTGCGCTATCAATGACAGGGCTGTGATTGTTCGAGGAGGACTCGCTAAAGTTTGATTAAAGATGCTCTGTTTTGAACAAACTTAGTGTAGATGGTTTTTTTTTTGTTGCTGTTGTTTTTCTGCATTTCTAATGCAGCTTGAAAGTGCCATATGTTCAAAGTTTCCTTTTTGATCCCACACGCATTCATTAAATGCACAAACCTGTGCTTAGCTGCAGACATCTGTGCATTTATCTCACCTGGGCTAAGTGGGGAAACATTATTTTCAACGAAGTCAAAACATGGTATCTTCTGCAAGCCTGCTTTTCACGTCAACACAATTGGATGCAATACTTTTTTCCCCCTCGTCTCAAACTACAACTTGGAAAGTGCCTCTTGTTATGTCCTCTCTCTCTTTGGCAAAACAACATAAAATGTCCAAAATAATTAGCACATTGCGCTATCACATACTTCCTAGTGACAGCTGGGGAAGACAAACACAGGGAGAGAAGGAGTAAGGAAAAAAAAGAGTCCCTGAACGATGCCTCTAAATAATCCTGAATAGATAATCAGATACCCTTGTACCCTTTGAAAACCTGCACCATCTATGGGCTCAAAGGTTCCTGTTTGTATGGCGTCAATACATTGTCGAACAAAACAAAACCAAGTCATTATCTGCATAACAATTCAACCTCAACAGTGATATGAAGCATGTCATTTAGAAATGCCAGAATGACATGAAGTGAGAAAAAAATGCTCTAATTAAAAGTTAAAATGAACATTGCAGGCCTTTAAATTAGTACATGCTCTGTATATTTTTTTTCCTTTTCAGACCCACAAAGTATCTATTCTGAGCACAGCAGCTTTTGCTACTTGTTAGTTTCAGCAGTGGCTACATTTACAGGCAAAACACTATTCCAATCATTGATCGTATCCTAAATAGGAATAATTGTGATGTTTAGTTGCGGAAAGGTTTTTGGTTCATATGACAGAGCATGAGTGTGGAATTTAGTATATGTTCTTTAAAACATCAGTGTGATTCGCAAAATCCTACAATTGCAATTATGTCTACATAATACAGCAATGGTAGGAATGCTCCATCTAGTTAAACAGGATTATTGTTTGAATACAAGCTCATTTTGGTTATTACAGAGGGCTGTTTATATGGAAGTGTTTTTGGTCCTAGTGAGATTATTACTGCAACATTGCTGTCCATTAATTGACCCATTTATACGAGACGTTTTTACTTTGGCACTTGGCTTCAATTCAGCAGCAAATACAAAATCACACAACAAATTGTCTGCGTTTGGGGATTGGGCAGCATTAAAATAAAGCAAACTGCCATATAATCTAAAAGCTGGTTCCTTTTCTTAAATCATTTTGCGTCACAAACTGATTTTGATGAAGACACTAATTCAGAACTGGGTACCAGTAAACACTGCCTTCTTGACTGAAAAAAAGCATATCCAGTGTTTTGTCAGCTGCAGGAAAATGACTAATGTCAAGAGTAATGTTTTATGGCTACTTAGGAAGTAATAATATTCTGATTATGATTAAAGAAAACATCTACTGATGAAAGCCTATAGCTGCACACACAACAAGCCAACTCCGCTGCATATTTAAGAATTCATTTCAGTAACAGCCGTTTCAGAAATGATGGGTTGCTGTGACTGAACACACATTTGTATTCACCCACAGAGCCATTTAAAATGGCGCTAAGGGCATCTCGGTTCTTGTTTACTCTGAGGATACACCTGGAATCAGTGCAGCTCCACCGGCTAACCTCTAATCAAGCCACTGCATGAAATATAGATGCTGTGGACAAGGAAAACAAATTTTCTATATTTAATTCAATAAATAATAAGATGAAAGTAGATGAATGTGAGGCACTGGTGAATAAGCCATGAGCAGAGTGGAGGTGAGGAATCAACATTCTGCAGCAGCAGCAGCAAATGAAGGTGCCACTAACTAAAATGGTGAAAACAGGATTTTACTGGCACCCTCTCAACCCCCACACAGGGAAGGTTTTTCAGACTGTAATAAATTCTTATCATTTATTATCAGGAAAGATTCAAACAACTTTGTAGAATCTATGGGGGCATCATCAAAAACTGAGGTTAAACAAAAATATTAAAAAGGGATATATTCACAGCAGCAGGGGGAGGAGGCATTCACATCTGAAAGGCCTCCCCTTCATTTAGCCTATATATAGAACTCTGCATTTTAATAAGGTGTTCTTCTGAAACACGGATATAAAGTGAAATCCGTCTTTGGTTTATATCACAGTCTTAATTTTTTCCATTGTTACTCGCAAGCATTGAGTCCTCCAGCAGATTCAGAGCATCCCCAGGTGGACGCTCTCTACAGGCTTACTTTAAGAAAGCTGGACTGCTTTTCACCTTACAGGCAAAAACACATTAAAATCCGTTCTCTCTCTGTCTGACATGCAGAGCCAGTCCTCACATTATTAGCTTCACCCGCTGTGCAGTTGTCAAAACAACAGAGCCATACATCTTACGTTGTGGGTGGTGAGCCCACGTGCTGAAATAATTCATTCAGCCCGAGCCAAAAACTGAAGAAAAGCAGGAAATTGACTTTACGTGCTGATATGGAGTTAAAGTTGAGACCTGTTTATTTCCACCTTTCTGTCTCAGACTCCTTTCATAAAACGCTCTAGTTAAGAGGCTTCTACAATTTGATAGGAGTCTTCCTACTGAATTAATTAGTAAAATTAATAATGAAGACTCTCATCATATAAAAAAGAAATATGAATGTAATATTATCTTGCATAAATACCCTTTTCCAGAAGGATTTCAGGTTGGGAAAACAAATATGAATATGCTTCAGGAAGGTGTGCAAACCTTGTATGACCACTTTCCAAACAGCTCCAGGATGTTACAGGTACAAGAAGAGCTTTAATCTACTAAATAACAAATAAACACACAAAACACATGTCTCTCCTTTTTTTTAGCATTAACCTTTAGATTCATAAAATGTACAATTTCAACACCAGCCTAAAAGGAAAAATTGTGGGAAACTTGAAAGGATCCAAAAATAGTCCACATTTATTCTACAACCACAATACGAACCATATGCCAAGAAAAATACATGAGAGGTCATGTGTATTCTACAACAGTCAAATATCCCAAGGACGGTACAAACCCAGGATATTCTAGGATGTTTATAAATATTCATAAAATATTTTAATTGTTGTGTCTCCTCCGAGGCAAATGAAACTGTGATAAGACCCTGTACAGAAGGAAATGAGAGGAAGGAAATCGCTTTTATAATGCTTTAAGCTTGATTCAGATAAACAGATTACTAAATGGATGGAAGCAATCAGCTTTTCATCTTGCTTCTGCTCACAGGGTCTATTCCAGTTTTGTCTGAGCCAGCCTCCAAAATAACACCACAGTGATTGTTTGCTTTGATTCTTTAGATGCTGAAAAGGTGCTTTCACAAAGATCAAACAGGGCTTGCTCAAATCTTTTAATACACTGTGACAGCTGCTTCTTTATCCTCTCACTTTTCCTTCTTTTACTATCGGCCTTTATCAGAGACGTTAAAGCAAACCATTAATGACCAGGATATCACAGTATAAGATCATCGCATGAAAAACACTGACGCTCACCAGTATAATAGTTTATATATGCTGTACATATAAAAGGTAAGGCATGTTAAAGCTGGTGGACTTACTGCTGTTGGGGGAGTTCCGGTGAAAGAATACAGCTCTTAACCTGATTATTGTCACCTGCAGCCCAGTAGGAGGCCAGGAGGTGTACCACGGCTGGACTTGAGATAATATTTTAAGCTCCAAGGTGACCAAGAGGCAGAATAATAAGCCAACCTCTTCAATCAGGCCTCCTTAGTCTTAATAACACACTTGTTTGGATGATAAAATTTTTTAAATTTTAAGACTAAAATTTTTTGGAAACATTTTAAAACTCAAAGTGTCAAATCAGACTTCATGATCCTAGACACATCTTAGAATATTTTATTTTCTAAGGTCTACATTCCCAGTGCTAAACCGGTCCAACATTAGCTTAAACCTGGGAAACCCAGAGGTTCTGTCAGGAGTTGGTGGGTAAAAAAAAATGTATTGCCTCTAATGATGCACACATACTGTATGTCATACAAATGTTGCCCTCCTTACGATGTTCTTAAAACTACAACACTACTTACTCAATTAATCATACATACAGTGTATATGCACATATTTTTGCACATTCACACAGCATCTAAACCAAGACATTCTAAACCACACTCCATTATTCATTAGCCTTGCTAGAGCTGGTATGCTTAGTGCACTTGCCATTTCACAATTCAAACTGGTTGCAAGCGTATCATTATCCTGCCTACAGTGCGGGGGCAGCTCCTAAATGACCTGTCACAACAGGTCAACCAGTGGACTTTTGCCTGACAGCAGACAAGTGCAAGGAAGTAAAAGCGCTTTCTCTGGTGACATCAGGTAGGTTGAAACACAGAGTATGCTCGCAAAAAATGCTCCCTGACACAAGCCATGATTATGTAACCGCACCACGGCCTAAAAAGAGAACACTGTGGAATTTTAACGGCAGAGCATGCTGTGGCTTTGCCTTTTTGACTGCTCAGTCCATGTCTCTGCAAATGTTGAGTTTACATAGCTTTCTAAGGTAACAGAGTTATGCATTATTTCTCAAAGGATCCAAATCAAAGGAGAAGAAAAATATATCAAAAGACTTTAAGCTGATTTTTAAGGATCTGAAACGCAGGTAATTATACAGCGTGGGGATATTTTCAATCAGAGACCAAGTCATCCATATGGGAGCAGCTTATAGTGTTATATCAGCAAAACATCAGGAATTAGAGCTTTGCTTTAGTGATTTTTTGTGGCGTATTACCTCAAAGTACTGCCAGCTCAAGCTGAAACCACCCGTCTGTTAACGTGTAGGTTCTCCTTCTGCTCCCCGAACCTCTGCTCTGCCATATCAAGTAACTGGGACATGACTTACTGTATGATGGCATTGTTTGATATCTGGTACTGGAATAGAGGCTGTATAACTTTTGAACCTTATAGGTAACAGGGTTATCCCCAATTATAGAGCCTGTTCCAGTACATCACACTGTAAATTTCCGTTGTCACTGAGTGGTACGGTACGGGTTGGTACAGACGGGTCCGCTATTCTGAGCATTTCCATTCTAGATGCGTCCCATAAAACAGTCCATCAGAAAATGGTACGATACGGTTTGGGCGGAGCTACCGGTATCATGCAATGTAATGCACTGATTGACAGAAAACAAAAACAAAACAACTCCCAAAGCAGCGTGACTCAAACAGCGGTCAGTCCACGTTGGAAAGTAAACAGTAAAAAATGGCTCCAAACATCAGCAGGGTCTGGTTGGCTCTGGAGCTTCAAAGTTTCCTCCAACAGTTGGTGATGAAGTCACGTAAAATGAGTTGCATGGAGCGGTGAGGAATTAAAATGTGTATAGAGACATGTATCATGTTGTTTTTGCGTCATGTCTGTTGGTGTCTCGAGAGTATGACGCCATGCTAGGCATTTTGTCAAAACCCTGCATGCTGGGCGGCAGATGGAAACATTTTTCTGAATGGATCGTTCAGAACCGTAGTGACCCGTGCTTAGTATCTGCAGATTTAGGAGGCAGGTCAACTTAGATCACTCTAGTCATGACACTAAGTTTTAAAAAAAACTAAAAACATTACAACAAAGGGAAATCTCTGAGTGAGAAATTTTGTGCTCACAACAGGCTTCCTTAGGTAGGTAAAAGATTGATTACACCAGTAGAGCTGGTTACAATCAATAAAAGGTGCCACTCGCAGTGTCCTTGCACCCACTTTCTTATTCTGAACAGAATACAACAACACACAATGAACTCCTTTGACATAATAACATCATTCACATTGTTGATCATTTTTCTCCGTGTAGGCAATTCATAGACTGAAGTTTTATGATCAAATATAAAGGCTTCACTGAATTAGAGCAGAATATAACACATTGTCATTATTCAAAAGTGGGTCATCTTGTCAGTTTAGCAAACTTCCAAGTTTCCACAGCCATGGACATGAGAGGTGAGGTTTGTGAGGCCTACAACAGGTGATACCTTCATATGTTCAGGACCTCTATACATTTTTACACTAGAATGTTTTTGGTTTTTTCTAACCTTCTCTCAAATCAACAGATAAAGAGATGGCAGGGCATCCACATGCATGCAAGCGTACACAAACAAATGTAGAGCTTTATGCATGCAGCAAGATGGCTCTAAATGAATTCATGTGTGTAAATGTCATCAGTAAATGTCAATGGCTTTTTCAGGTCCGTCCTAAGGACGTGCAGCCCAGGGTAAGGGCCGCAGGACTCAGACGTACCTTCATTTCCTACTACATCATCTATTCTTAATCGACTTTAAAGAGCTCATCTGCTCAAGTGATGAATTAAATAACACATGAATGAGGGTCTTTCGACAAGCAGTAGGCAAAAAGGAGGACAGGCACAATCACAAGATCTCCCCCACAGAATTGCCACTTTTTCACAGTGGAGGAGTTTGAGCGCCTCCTATAGGCCGTGTTGTTAGGAGCAGATTCATGGACCTCATTGGAAGAGGTCTAGGGCAGCTCCCTCAACCTCTTTATGTCAGCAAACATATGTATGCAAGACTCAGCCCAGAAAAGTAACAGGATGTCACCTCCACCTCACTTCCTGTGGGAAGGGTAATAAAGGTGCAACGGGGCTGCTGGGGTCATTATGGGTTGTTTCTGCATTCTTTTTTTAATCTGTGCTGGACTCCATCAAGCCTTTCTTCTCACAGATCCCATTTATTGTGTTCATGAACAGAACTGGTTTGGAAACCTAGAAGCTGCATCCTTGCAATACAGAGGAGCAGTTACAGGACTCCGCTAAAGTAACATTCCGATTGATGATCACACAGAGATTTTCTGTACACATCCTACTGGGTGGATGCCATAAGGTATACTCAGGACTCACTGGAAGGATTATACATAGCCCCTCTGGGTGGTGAACACCTCTGTATCCCCCAGGAAAAGCTGCATGAATGGATAATTACAAGATAATTTGCATCCACCGCTGTAAAGGATCTCCAAAAGGAAACTGCAATCCCCCCTTTTCATGACATACAGGAACCAGGTAATCAACACAGAAATGTTCAACCTTCCTGTGAACATATTAGCAACACACAGTAACCCTTTATCTTTCATCCATCCATCCATTTTCTGAACTGCTTAATCCAATTGGGTCGCGGGTGTGCTGGAGCCTATCCCAGCTGTCAACGGGCGAGAGGCGGGGTACACCCTGGACAGGTCGCCAGTCTGTCGCAGGGCCCTTTATCTTTCACACTAAGAAAAAAGCAAGAGTGAAATGTTTCTCTGCATTTTCCCCTTTTCTTTTGAACAAGAGAAATACGAAAAAATAGATTTTTTTTTAGCAAAAAGTTGAGTTAAAAGTTAATGATAAAGTAATCAAAGTGAAATGGTCAAAATTTGAAACAACAACAGGACGACAAAAACCTTCTTTTGGTATTACGTACCCAAACCAACTGATTCGTTTCATCAATTCTTTACTAACATTCATGATAATCACTGAAATTTTTCCTCTACCAAATGGTAGAGCAGGATGGCGAAGGGTTAAAATCATAACACCTGTATTCCACACTAATAGAGCAAAACTCCCAGATTTAGCACTAATCTAAGACATCACATGCAGAAATAGAATAGCACACATTGCTTACACCTTGTTTCTGTGTCTTTACCTCAATATAGGAGGACAGTCTGGGGTAGACCCTGTAAGGACCCAGCACATGGGACAGATGGGTTGTGCATGGGAAGCTTGTGGTCACAGCGTGGCTCACTCCAGGCAGAGAGAACACCTTGAAGCCAAACTTCTCATAGAGCTTCAGCAGTTCTTCATCGGGTTTCTCGTCGCCCTCACTCAGGACATTGCCCACTGCGTAGCGGCATTTCTCTGGTGGCCTCTAAGTGGTCAGAGAGAGAACGAATAAACATAAATGAAATATTTACAAAGCCCTTTAAGCATTTTGACATTTTTTATTTAGTTGCACTGTGTTGTACGTCAGCACATTTCTGTTGAGACAGAGCGTAATCTGGAACACATGCTTTCAGTTCTCTAAGCAACAAGTTTTTTGGTTATTTTACTCAAATGGAGTAATACAACATTTCCTGATACACCCATCAAAATCCACAGCAGATGATGTTTTTGCTTATTCATAGAAAGAAAAGTCGCATTGCTCCTGTTCAGCCTCACTGATTCGTGATAGAGACAATCAGGATTTTGTACCACGGTGAGCTGCAGTACGCTGAACTTTAGTGATCACAAAGCCTTTGATCTTTATTGAAAAAAATGTGTCGTCTAGTCTGTAAAATGATCGCAAAATGAAATCTTTTTCCACGTCTGCACATCACCACAGCTGACCAGACGACTGAGGAACCGAGCTGCTGGTGTGCTCCAGGCAAGCCTGTGCAGAAATATGTAGCAAGGAGAGTAAATGTCAATCATTCCACTATCCATCTGCAGCAGTTTAAAAACATTACTGGGTCCGTTGACAATAAGCGCAGTGTATGTGACGTCCCCACATCGGAATCTATTCATTCAGCCTTATTTTTTTACCAGCTAAACAGTTTTCAGTCAGCTTCTCAAACTGCTGGCAGAGTCATGGGAAGGGACATTCATGTATAACTGAAAGAACAATGAGTTGGGCCTGAGCCTTTAAGGGCCATAAGCAGAATCTGATTTGGGGGCGCCCCAACCACCTCAGCACCACTGGTACTACTAGCATTTCATATGTTGTCAGTTGCATTACTTGTACTTCGCTAACCTTATTGGGATGGCAAATTCAGGATAATAGTCGGCACTTTTAAATATTTAGAGTGACAACAGAACATCCGCACACCTTTAAAGTAAACAAGTTAAACAGCTTAATTAGTGCAGAACACGTAGTCTTCCATTACAAAAGAGCTCAAAAGTACAGATGATTTTTCCTCGTCAGTGAACCTCAGATTCTATCGCGCCCAGTGGTGCAAAAAAAAAACCTCTGCACATGCAAGACAGAGTTGATTAGGAGGAGTTGATTAAACCTGTATCATTCAGTTGTTGCTATGATTAAAATGTATAAAACTGAATTTTTGTCAATGATATGTTTCCAAGCGTGCTTGAGGGCTCCTGGAGGTGTGGGGGACATAAGCAGCCGCTCATTTGTTTACGTCTTGTGCTGACTCTGACAAGGATGGTTTGGGAAGCTTCATTCACTATCATCGTAGATGTATAGTTTCTGAGGGCTGCCCAGTTTAGACCTCAGCTGGTTAGAACTGTGCAGAGAACATGCACATTCTCCTTGTACAACTATGGGTTCCTTCCAGTCGCCTGAGACTCCCCCAATCCAAATAACATGACTGTTAGTAGGGCTGGGCAATATATCAAGATTTTCAGATGTATAGAGACTTTGTCAGATGAGATGTAGAAAAAGGGAATTTAGTTTATATAGAGTTAGCATGTTTTGAGTCATAAATATCTCCTTTTTTAGCATTTTGCACAACTGTATCTTTGTTATGGTCATTGAAAAATATTTTTCATATTTAAATACACATCTTAATTTCAGTATTTCCTCCTTCTGATCCTTAATAAAAGTGTATTAAGCACTTAAGGCTGTAAATTTGAACTGGTTTGTTTGTCTGTGTATTGGCCCAGTGATGGACTGGTGACCTCTGACCCAGTAGCACCAGGGACAGGCTCCAGGCACCTCACAAGTAGATTTGTAGTGGTGTGGAAAATGAATGAGGGCCTGGAACTATTGATGGCAGGGTTTTCACAGCTGTCATTTGCTTTGACTCTACAACTTGTTATACGGCATACAGCATTCTGTTCCCTGTTGTTAATTTATAAACATAAACAACGTCCAAAAAAGCCAACATACAAGTCATGGTATGTTTTGGATTTATTTTACTTTCAAGAGGGAAGTTAAACGACACAATACTTACAATATCAATACAACACTGTCATTATGACACTGACTCATTATTTTATGATATATTGCTTATTATGGCATCAGGACATATCTGCATCTTGTCTTCTCTTGGGAAAAAAAAGAATTTTCTGACCAAAACCTTAGGAGGAAAAAAACAAATACTGACTTTTATTTATCCTGAACAAAAACATTTTAGTTTAGAGAATGAAGAGGTCAAAAGAAAGCAAGAGACTGAGAGTGTGTACGTTATTTGGGTGGTTAATGCTGCACCAGCAGAAATGTGTACTTCACATGTGGGAAGTAAAAATAGAAGGCATTTGATTTAAACATGTGGCGACGTCCCACCTTCACATAGTCTCTAGTGTAACTGGGTAGAAGACTGACAGCTCTGGTGAACATCTTACTCCAGATGTCCAAAAGCCAGGTCACATACTATATGTGGCAGTTCAAGTTGTGCCTGCACTGAGTAGCAAGGAAGGTAAATGTACTCGAAGTGTGTGTGCTTATTCTTAATGCTAACATGATCTTACATGTTACAAACTAATTCATACTCCAGAACTCACAAAATATTTTTGTTTTACATTTTAAAAAGTAGAAAACAGTATGCTCCATTTACATGCACTTGATTTTAGAGCTAAAGTTTGCGTGAAAAAATGTGTGAAGTAGAGCCATCTCCATAAAATTAATCTTTTATCTGAATAATGATATTGTAATATTACAGGTACAGCTACTAGACAGCCCCGTGGGACTGGAAAGCCTTGTTAGTCTTGCTTAATGACTATCAAATAGCGCATACATGAGCTGACATGAAAGATTGATGTAATGCACTTAAAGGCCATGCTGCCAACTTTATCTCATAATGTGCCTACATCTGCAAACAGACGTGAGAGGTGGAGGGGGAATCACTGATGCAGCTGTCAGTCAGGAAAGGACCCCGACAGAAATTCCTCCGTCTGCTTTCAGACAGTTTCTGTCTGTCTGACAACCACAGATGTAGAGTCGGAGCCATTTTTGTCGGTACACTTTGTATTACTGCCCACCACTTTGAAAGTTTTCAAGTGGTTTTAAAGTTAAAGTTTTCAAAATGAGCTTTCAAAATGTCAAAGGTAAAAAAAAAAAAATCATGACTTGTATTACATTCATTAAGACATGAGAAAAGTATCCGTAACAGTGATGTCTAGCTGGGAGACTTAAGGTGCAGTTTTCATGTAGAGTGATTTTCTAAGGAAAAAAAAAAGAACTTCAGAAATCAGTGAAATCACTAATCATGCATCTCAAGTTCTGCGAGACATAAAAATTAGTTGCAGACACAAACTGTTATATACTGTAGGGAGTATCCAAACAGTGAAGCAGTTTTTGTCAAACATCTTCAAGATTAGTTCATACAAACCGTAAACCAGTTACATTTAGGCAAACCACTAAAAACTGATGAAACTGTACCAGTACTATTTAACTGTTTTAAGTCACAGTAGTCCAGGTTAATAAATGAAAAGCAGAAATAATCTCCACATTGATGGAAATTCAAAAGTAACAATAAAAAAAACAAGCACCAAATAGCAATATATATGTGTGATTCTACATTTCAGGCCTGATGTGTTGCTCAACTTGTTTCAGGCTTTCCAGACACCCAAGCATTTCTTTCCTTTTAGCCTTTATCTAGATAAGTGCAAAATCAGTAATCACATCCAAATATTGAATCATTCGATCTGAAAACCGTGACTCCAACATGATTCTGAAACCAACTTTCTCTTCAAAGACGTTTAGTGACCAATGTATATATATATATATATTTAATTTTCAGGTTTTAGAAGACATTTCACGTTGTATAAAACAGCCCTTACATCTGAATGGTTTAAAAACCTGACTGTGGCTAACTGTGAAAGGCTGGCACTGAGGGTCACAGATGGGATCCAGCCACACTCATCTTCATGTCCCTCTCACCCTGCATAATTATCACATCCAACATCACATCCCTCTCTTCTTTTCCATCTTATTTCTCACATTTAGGGCTATTTTTTGACTGTGGTGTTTTGCTACTACAATGCACTGTGCCTTCTGTCCTACTTTTTTCATGCAGCTGCTTTTGAGTCATCATTCAGCATTGTGCAGCATGAAAAACCTATGTGGGCCAGACCCTAACCCTCTGTGCCTCTTAATGTCTGCGTTATGTGGGTAATGATAATGACTGACGGTGCCTTTTCAGCATGAGCAGATAATCTTTACTGTCACCTGACGCTGTGATTTACACTGAGTCGGAGAGCAAAGATTGTGCACGTTTGACAGAGAATTACTCTTTCCAGACAGCTTGAAATATACTACATCTATTTGCTATGAAGCAATGAGTCACTGCAAACAAAGACATTTGCAACAGCTGTGCTAGCAATGCCAGAGTAAATTATTGGCACAATGAGACAACATACAAATCTATTTTGCAGCCTAGTAAAGCATGGCATGTGTAACCATTTGCTGCTTGTTTTCTTTTTTTTAAATGTAATTTAAAAACATATATTTTCAAATTTTGAACAGGGTGACATGTAGCATTATGCTGAAATAAATACAAAGGATATGAAAAAAATAGATCTTAGGGCCAGGTTAATGGATGAAATTGATATCAATCAAAGTCTAAATTGAGTTAATTAAAATAGAAGTTTTTGGCCTTTTATAAGTCCCTTTGCAGAGGAAACATCAAAGCAATGGTGATCAATTTTTTAACCTATTATCAAGTTTCTGGGCTTGTTACAAACATTATTCCTCTGACTGCTTAGTTTTTGCAACTGTTTGGCCAAGCAAGATCATCTTCACATCTCTGGGAAGATCAAATTTCTCACTCACTGAGTTGCAAATATATGTAAATACTGAACTATCTTACCCACAGTCAGGGGAGAATCTGAGAATTTGATCAAATGAAATGACATCTTCATGCCAGCGTCTCCGTATTCAGGAAACTATGTCATCTTCCTTAAAAGTTTACAACAGATATTGCCAGAATTTATTTGCCGGTAAAGCTTCATCTGTTGCCACTACTGGCTCAAAATCCCCAGAAGAAATAACCCTCAGCTGTACTTTTTAGAAAACGTGCAACGATTTCATGTTAACCTGAGCAGGACATAAATTAGCACAATGAAATCACATCATGACTTCATCAACATATGTATTTTTTATCTTTTTTTCTGTGCTCTCGTCCAGAAAGATTTTGGTACATGGATGGTTCTGCATCTTCCTCTCTCTTACATGGATGCATCAGAAGTATGGCCTGTCAGCAACGCTTCTGTACATAGCTACTATACTGTCAACACTGGTGGTCTATGATAAGATGCAACAATAAGCATTCAAACACAGAGGGCTGAACTGTCCACCCACAGATTGCTTCACTATCTTATATCTCACTGTATCTCAAGCTCTCCACTCTGATAGACTAGAGTGTGTTAGCCAAAACAGTAGTCCACTAATGATATCATTCAGGCCTCTAGCCATCATTCACATCCCACACAGTGGCAAGTACAAACAGCTGCCCTGACTGCATCTCATCTCTGCTTCCCTCCAGATAACACACCCCAGAGACTACAGGCAATTAGGAAAGGGAGGAACACCACTCTGTGTACTTGACTTGTCTGGTCTTTTCCACCACAGTTGTTTTGTTCGTGTCTGAAATTCTAACACCAAAAAAAGGCAGAAATTCTTGGATGCTGTCAACACTGCCAAAGCTGTGATTCGTAAGGCAGCATGTTTCCATTTCTCACAGGTAGCTGAGAAATATCGACTATGGCTTTTGATTGGCCCGAGTGAAATGAAAGCGCTTTACATACAGAACGTTATATCAATATAACTATAATCAGAACATTGATCCTCTGATTTCATGAAATCCGAATGAAAGTAAAGTTGAGTTCTTTAAAAAAGAGCAATTTACCATCCATTACAAAGAGAACTCAAGGTACTGAGATTAAACAGCCGTGGCTGAAGAAGTGCTTATAGGTGTGGCTAATTGGAGGAGGAAAAGGTTTCATTTAGCAAGCAAACAGAAAAATTGGACTCTTGAGGAATGAAAAAAGGTCATGTGGTCTGATAAGTCCAGATTTACCCTGTTCCATAGCAACAAGTTTACAAATTCCATAGAAACAAGGCTTCTAACTGAAACAATTACATCTCGTTGGTTCGTCCGCTTACATGTTACTCATAATGGTGTTCAGTAAAGAACGGCTTCAACAGTTAGCATAAGGGAAATTTGACTCATAAGGCTTTCCAAGTAGCAGACATCACTGTCAAGTTTGCCATTTAACAAATCACAATGTTTGCGTAAGAAGAAAGGAAGGACAACAGATGCACTTTCAACAGTGGACCTTAAAGTGACATGAAATCCAAAGCATATTTTTCAAAGTACTTTTCTCACTTTCTCGTTCCACAAAAACATTAATTTGGTAACGTTTGAAAACAATTATAGTTTGGGAAAAAATGTTTTTTTACACCTCCCAGGCACCATTTTACTTGTTGCCATGGTTGTGAGGAAATGCAACATGTTATGACGACATTTTTTCATTTCCTGGTTGGCCACAGGAGGTATTGTTGCTTGGTTAAGCTGCTACATCTAAACTTCTTGGTTTGGGTTAGAAAGTAATGATTAATGACGTTAGGGCCAAAACACATCCTTTCAACAATGTATCAAAGCAGTAAGCCCATAATTGATCATAAGCCCATTTCTGCCTTTATGTAATTATTGCTGGCAGTAAACAGGATGTGTTGTCAGTGATGGTTAGACTTTGTCAAGGCTGCCCTTTGTCACCAATTCTGTTTTAATTTTTATGGACAGAATTTCTAGGTGCAGGCGCGATGTTGAGGTGACAGCGTTAATATGGACTGTGCAGCCGGTGCAGCTGCACTGGAGCCCAGAAGCCATCAGGGAACTATGAAGGAAGAAAAAACATCAGGCAAATCATTGTCTGATGTGTTGAAATGGGCCCCCACACACAGAATGTCAGACAATGGAGATAGCTACTGTATATGCACTCTAATTCACTCATCCTATATGAGAGCAGGACTTACCCATCCAACAGACCCCTGTTTTTGTGAATAGAATATCTCAGGGCGGGTCACAAAAGTGGTTGGCACAAACGGAGTAAAATAAAAAATGGCATGCAAAAGAGGAATGAAAGAAAGGAGCGTGGGTGAGGGTAAAGCTAAAACGACCAAATCAAACAAGTTTTTTTACCTGTAACATACATGGGGACAAACAAAATTCTCAATGCTTGTGTCTCCAAGCATGTATGACCATGAGCATGTATGCATCCTTTGCGAGGAGGTGGGAGCACAAAAAAAAAATTTGAACCAGGGCCTATCACCAGGATGTTGCACTGCTGTGTTGAGGGAGTCTGGTTTGGTGGCTTCAGGACTGAGTCTCTTCTTTTTACAGATGATGTAGTTCTGTTGGCTTTATTCTTCCATTTGCAGTCGAGTGTGAAATGGCTGGGATGACAATCAACACTTCCAAATCCTAGACCATGGTCAGAGTGGAGTATGAGACAAATTTTTCCCACATGAATTCACGGAGTCTAAACCACAAGCCTATTGAGAATCTACGGGAAGTTTTAGGGAAACATGACACAGCAGTCCAGTTGTCCTCACATCAAACACTTGGGCACAAAAAACAACTCTAGACCAAAATGAATGTTGTGAAATTGTATTAAGCTTATGAGAAGGATGCCATAGTGAACATGTTACAATCCAAGCACCTTGTCATTTGATAAAATGGTGCACAGGACTGTTTTTTTGCCAGACAGTGAACATCAATGAACAAACTTTAGGAGATCCTGTGGTGCAAGAACTTTAAGTTAAACTTCCCAGGACAAATGGTACCATTTCCAACTCTTCCGAAGTCCCCAAAGCAAAGTCTCCAAGGATCACAGGGATAAAAACTAATTTCAAAATGCAATTCTTTCCTTCAAGTCGCAAAGGTAGTTTCTACTGTATGGGGACTCTTCAGCAATAAAACAGTCAAACTAACAGAAGTAATTCTTTATTAGCAGACATGTAATGAGGATTTACACTCTTCATCTTTTCCTTCTTGGACATCAGCACATGGAGAACAAGGCCAACTACCAGGGGTCATTGTGATCATGCTGCTGGGTTAGAGAGGATAGAGCCTGTGGGGATGTACTCAGTCCCACTGCAGCATAAAGAAAGACTTTTAACAAGCCTACCTTGTCTAACCATAGACCGTTAACACACTCATTAAGGCAAAACTACTCAGTAACCTGTGGAGTTACATTGACAGTGGAAGCCATTAAATCTCTTTAAATTAACTACATAAACACTATAAAGGCAGCACAGCCGCGAGGCTCTAAGCCTTCAATTATTTTTCCTAAAATTTAGACACAATACTTATATTGTAATGTAAATACCCCATTTATAAGCATTCACACCCTTCATTTACTACTTAATTGAAGCACCTTTGGCTGTAATTATAGCTTTACGTCTTCTTGGAAATGATTTCACAAGCTTGGCACATCATTATTTTTGGCAGAAATGTTTGAGCTAAAAGCAGGCTGGATGGAGGCATCAGAGCACAGCCATTGTCAGGTCTCCAGAGAGCCTCTATACCGGGTTCAGTTCCAGGCAGCCGCTGGGTCACTCCAGGACTTTCACAGACTTTTCCAAGACGGACCCCTGTGTCCTTATGGCTGAAAGTTCCAGGGAAGTTTAAACAACAAAAGAGCGACAAAAGAGGTTTTCAATCAGGAACGCTGTATATTTTTTGCATTCATTCTCTAGTTTGGCAGTCACTACAGACTGAACAATCAAGTAATCAAAACATCTGTCCCACTTTAGCCACACTGATAAGGCTTCCAAACAGCAAATGTGACTACAGAAAGCAGCAACCTGAGAATGACAAAAACTACAGTTCCTTCAACTGTTAAAATGCTCAACTTTACAGCAGAAACACATATGCTATTCTTCCCAGGGTTCATTTGTTAAGCACAATGAAACATCTATGCATATACATACTTAGACATATACACACCGACATCACCTCATTGCATAAAAACATCATATATATTGATATCTATGTGCACATATACAGGTACTTCTCGGAATATCAGAATTTCCTGAAAAAGTGCATGAATTTCTGTAACTTAACTTCAAAGATTAAATGCACACACATATACAAATAGTATGCAAATCAATATATTTCAGCATTTATTTGTTAAGATTTTGATGATTAGGATATGCAGCTTCAGAAAACCTCAAATTAAAAAACTAGAAAATTAGAATATTGCCTAAAATCAATAAAAAAATGGATGTTAAATAAAAAAACGTCAGGCCACTGAAAGTAAACTCTTGCATGTGTACTTAGTACATAAAATGCATTGGTTTGACCTTTTATGATGAATAGCTTGAATAAAACAACTTTTCCAGCGTATCCTAATTATCTGGGTAGTACTTGTTCATGCATATATTATGAAAGTTCATTTCAGCTATCTTAGAAATAGATATAATATAGAATATGTGATGGAGTAATTAGATTCTATGCTTTAATATATGCTGTCATAATGTTATTTTAAAGTTAATTATGCCATTCATTCCTAATAAGTTATATGGTAAATGATTCCAATTATACATCCCTCAAGAAACTCCTCTAATTTGTCTTAGTTCTTAGTAGTATTACATTAATTTCAGCTGCATGACTAGTGGTTTACCCACGCATATTTATACTGAAATATGGGTGTTTGCAAAGCATTAGAGGTGTCTGTTACAGATGTAGTCTTGTTATTACATCTGAATATTAAATGTTATACAGTATTTGAAGTTTCTCATATTGATGCATTGGACCGGATTAGAGCAGTAATTCAGGTTTAACCATATTAGTGATTGGGCTACTTCTTTCATTGCTTTTGTTAGTAAAAATATCTTGTTCTTTTGTTATCTATAATAATGTCAAGATTTTAGATTTCATGTACTTGTTTGATAGAGTAAGAACTTAACATGACAAGTTAGAGCCATCATACTCTGGCTGGCAAAGTGGCTATGACAGAACAAAGTTAAAGAGACAGTGATTTCACATAAATCCTTTATTGAACTGCATTAGGGGGGTAAAAAGCAAATCTGGAGCATTTCTAACATCCATGCTGTCTTCACATCAGCATCTGAAGTCAAGCATGACAAGCAACAAATGCAGAATTCATAAAGAAAAGACCAAATTTGGGAAGATGGCAAATGATAGTTTTCCTCTGCTGTCCAAATGGAAGTGATCAAATTTACAGCTTAAACATTAAACACAATGGCTTCTGCTGAGAAGGTTTCTCGGTTCCACAAGTATCCAGATGTTGTGGTGAAACAGGGGGTGCTTAGTGCATTTCTCCAATAAGCAAAGGACCAGACACATGGGGAGAACGATCAAGAACAGCAGACTGAGGATGAGCACAACTAGAGCTGCCTTTGCTTCCAAGTTTCAGAGAGACAACCTGTTGATGGAACCCCCCCCCCCCCCTCCATGCACACACCCACCCATCTAGGGCAG
>JAVQJG010210166.1:0-12435 GCA_036024015.1 Craterocephalus amniculus
TGTGTGTGTGTGTGTCAGAGTTTGATTTCTTTTTAAGTTGTTTTGGTTCTCAATAAATAATATGCACTCGGACAGCGCATAGGCTACCTGCGCCAAGCTCTATTGATTGCAATGTTATCGAAATTTTCAAAGTGATCCAAAATCTGTAATCTCTTCCTGATCTTCACCAAACAAATCTAATCGATCTATTCTTGCATCACTCCCAAGCTATCATGACAGTTTCATCAAAATCCGTCAATAACTTTTTGAGTTATCTTGTACACTGACAGACAGACCAACAAACAAACAAACGCCGGCTAAAACATATCGGCGAAGGTAATAATAGGTCATTATAAAATTCTTTTTGGTCATTAAAATGATTGAATAATGTGAGTGCTTATTCTCTAAATGTATTTTATATCTTTGACTTGTCTTACACGAGATTAGAATAACATTTTAGTGCTTCGTTTTCACTGCGACAGCAAGCAGATCTGTTACTGTGGTCTGAACCAAGATGGCCGCCCTATCAGCACGTCGCTCTAGCGGCCAGCAGCGCTGAATGCAGCCTGTATGTATATATCTCTATGCATGTAGGCATGATCAAGATGACAAGATGAAGTCCAGACTGAGCATCAGAATGAGGAACAAAGTCTCTTTTAACGTGGCATGGTTGGAGTATTTCAGAATTTGCTGATCTGCTGGGATTCTCACACACAACCATCTCTAGGGTTTCCAGGGAATGGTCTGAAGAAGAGAAAATATCCAGTGAGCAGAAGCTGTCTGGAGCAAAATATGTTGTTAATGTCAGAGGAGAGTAGGGAGGTTCGTTTGGAGATCATAGAAAGGCAACAGTTTCTCATTTAACCTTTGGCTCTAAACAAAACAGAAAACAATCTCTGAACACACACTTCCATCCCTGAACCATATGGTCATCTGCAGCACACACAGTGGCACCTACGTCAGCTGAGAACAGGATGCAGACCGTAGAAGATGGATTATGTCTCTTGGTCGGATGAGTCTCCATTTCAGTGCCATTTTTAGATGCTAGGCTCAGAACTTGGTGAAAACATCATGAAAGCATGAATCCATCTTGCCTTGTATCAGCAGTTAAAGCTGCTGGTGGTGTAATGGTGGGGAGGATATTTTCTTGGCACACTTTGATGATTTTTAATCATTTAAGCAGCACAGCCTACCTGAGTATTGATGCTGACCATGTCCATCCCTTTGTAACCATTGTACATCTCCTGATGCTGCTTTCAGCAGGATGATGCACCGTGTCACACAGCTCACATCATCTCCAACATGACCATGAGTTCACTGTACTCCATTGGCCTCCACAGCCACCACATCTCAATCCAGTATTTCACTGATGGGATGTGGTGGAACGGGAGATTCTCATCATGGATGTGCAGCGACTGTGTGATGCTGTCATGTTGATATGGAGCAAAATCACAGAGAAATATTTCCATCACCTTGTTGAATCCATGACTCCTGAGGGTGTGGAGCCTATCTGAGGTCCATCATGGGCACCTGCTGGTTTTACTATGCTGACTGTGCCTTTTAATGGCAGCTTTTTCAGTACATTCAGTGTCTCCAGATGGCTGTAAAATGAACGTCACGGCCTAGACTTCCAGTGTGCACTGGTCATAGAGGGAGCGTACGGCATATTTAATCATCAGATGATAGCTGATCGTGTCTGCGTCGTCTTGCTGCTAAATGGTGTGTAAAGATGATTGATCTGTTAAACCTGGAGTATGTTTGGACACCAAAAATCAACAGCCTAAATCTTTCCCCCCAGGGGCTCATCCACATTTACATGTACAAACATGTTCATACATGTAGAAATTCATCTGTCATCATCTGTAGGTCCCAAATCAGTTTTTACCGATCACAATGACTCCACCAGGCTTATCTTTGGACAGTGGAAAGAAGCTACTCTTGTTCTTTTTAAAGTAATAGTTAGACATTCCCAAAATTGTGCTTATCTGCTAAGAAGTAGTCATTTTGAAACCACTTTCTTGACTACAAGCTAAATAAGGAACAGGAGGCAGGAGTAAAATACCTGTGGCTTATCTTCGTATGAAGCCAGGGAGAAAGAGCTAGCCCTACTTTCCAAGGCAATAAGCTACAATGTAGTAAAAGTCCTGATGAATAAAGCACATCTTCATATTTTAACTCCAGTGCAAAATGCCTCCACTGCAGTAAATATAAAAGGTGACACTATTAATGGCCCGGTGTACTGATAGACAGCCCCTGTATGAGCGCGGACTGAAAGAGAACCAAAGTGATTTGTAGAAGAACTAAAGAGACAATGACGATAAGAAATGGAGCGCAAAGAAGGAGGAGTGACAGCAAGGTTGAGTTATAGCTTAGGGACACCACAGGAAATGACAGGGAGAAGGATGAGGGTAGACGGAGGGGACGGAGAAAGGGGGAGGTGGAACTCGATGAAAGAGGTGTAGAGGGAAGGCTGTGGACTGGGTGCTGGACTAGAGGGAGAAAGAAAAGAGCGCGACATTTAGCTGTGGCTTCATGGTTTGCAAATGCTCGCTAAAGTGTGTTTTATAAGAGTTAACAGCTTAAAAAGACACTCTTATTGTTCCATATTTCTTCTGTTGTCTCACTCAGACTTTGCATTCGGGTGTTTTAATGTATTGATGAATTGTGTAGGGTCAATACTTTCCTAAAAGCTGAAACTCTTTCCGGTGAGATGCAGGCTTTCATGTCAGTCTGTCAGTGAGTAGTGAATGCTGTGGTGCTGCAGAGACTCAAGACCACTGTGCCCCAATAAAACATGGCGGCGACCATAACTATAAAAATAAGAAGACACAGCTTTGTTGTCATTGTGTGGATAGGACAATACAACAAAAACGGTGTTGGCAACGATCTGTCCAGCAGCAGAGAAATAGAAGATAAAAGTATCCAACCACAACAACAAATGATTGAGAAAGAATATGGTCTTATTAAGCAAAGGGAAAAATATATACAGTCATGTCAGTACACTACATACATTTTACATCTGGTCAACAAGGTTCAGGTAATACACCCAGGACACACATTTTGTCGTCTAGTCTTACGTCTGTGGGATAGATTGGTGCTGTTTGCCTCAAAAAATGTGGAGAATATCACTGAAGCTTCTTTGCAGCATTTTTTTTTTTTTGCTGCTGTGTCCGCACATGCAAACCGCCTCGCATGCTCGTTTGTTTCCAGCACACTTTAGTTCAGACCCTCCAAGCTTTTCCTTACAATTCAGAAAACCCGACTTCCTCGGTCCGTGCTACTTGGCTTTTTACTCCAGTGGAGCTCCGAAGCTTTAATTGTGTCCCTGTGGGCAATGTGTGCGCCACTGCGCACAGCACTGGATAGACAACAAAAGAGGATGTGAGGCTATAAATGACTCCAATCCTCCTCTTCCTCTCTCATCCTGCCCTCATTCTCAGCACCAGCACACAGCTGGAAGTGCAGCATAAGCTGCTCACCTGTCAGATTCCTCACATATTAATACTGATTGGGCTAAATAAGATTTTGGATTTCTTTAACGTTACTTTATGTGTCTGTAACACTGTCAGTTTGCTTCCTCTGCTGATTTGATGATGAGTTTTCTTAGGAAACAACTCCATGCTGAACATTGACAGGGTTTAGCTGTTGATGCCTCTGCTTTCTTTTTTGCCGCAGTACCTGGGGCTGGTGGAGGTGGAGGAGTCGAGAGGGATGCATGTTTGTGAGGAGGCAGTGAAAAAGCTAAAAGTTGTAAGTATCTCTCACAAATTTAAACACACACACACACACACACACAGATGTTCTGCTTGAGCAAGGTTTTGTTGCATCGAGGCAGCTGCAGATTCTCCTCAGGACTCACAAACTTGACTGAAAATCGTTACATGCCCAGTTGCACAAACCTCATGCACCAGTACCGGCCAAAGAAACATACACACACACATACACACACACATATTCAATACCTTTTTCCACATTACTCCCCCTTCTTGTTATTTTCTCTTCTATTTCTTTAACTCATCTCCCTGGTGGGTCTTAGACCGTGTTTGTTTGTCTGTCTTCTCTCTGAGTTTTCTCTCTTGTGCTACGATGGAAAAGACAACAGAAATTTAGATTTGTGTTGATAAACATGCATGTAAACACAATGATATATTCAGTTTGCCCCCTGGGGACGTGGGATTGGACTGGGAGCGTGTGAACAGATGGGCAGTTTTTCTGCATGTGTCACAGCTGCAGCCCCAAGCGGGAAGGTGAAGCTGCAAAACAAACCTCACCTTTAAGAAAACGTAAATAAATCCCAGTGAGTTTATCACACACAAGAGATATGTCATACAATCGTTTTCCAGTTTGCAATCTCGGCTATTGATTACCTAATTCTTTTTCAAATTCTGCCGTTCCCCTCCTTCATTTAACACACCTCCCCTTCCCCGCTCTCTTGTTCCCATCATTTTCCCGTCTCTTCTCACACCCCCTCCCTCCCTCATAACAGGATTATGCATATGAAAACTGGAGCTCCTTATCACTTCACCATGGTGCTCCATCTTTCCGTTTCCCTTGCTCACATAATGCTCCGTCACACAGACTCGTGTGCAGGCTCATGCACGCTCATACACTCACATGGACCTGTGTATTTTTAGCGTGGCCCATGCTGAGTGTGTTACAGCCGCTGCTTGGTGCCATCCTCTGCCGAAATGTGCCAGCTGGCACGGTTTTTTCTTCTGCCCACCTTTCTATGCCTCACTCTCTGATACCTCATCTTCTCTAAGGATGTAATCATCGTGTTACATCAGTGTGGATGGTAATAAAAGCGCATGTTCATGCTTCTCCGTTTGCAGCCTTGTTGAGGGAATGGACACATGAATGAAGTACATTACCCCCCTGCCTATAAAGCTTTGAATTATTTCATCTCTGCTGTTCTTTTGTCTTTCCAGAGTGGCAAAAAGACAGTAAAAGCCGTTCTGT
Organism: Craterocephalus amniculus; assembly: GCA_036024015.1. Lineage (NCBI taxonomy): Eukaryota > Metazoa > Chordata > Actinopteri > Atheriniformes > Atherinidae > Craterocephalus > Craterocephalus amniculus. Next base: position 4,939 of record JAVQJG010210166.1, read on the forward strand.
GGGTTTCAGCTGACGGACTCAGGGTGGTGGATGACAAAACCAAGGTAGGAAAAACATGCTTCTTTTAACCTACACTGTAAGATAAATAATAATAAATAATAAATAAACTTTTTTAATGGTAATATTCTGGATAGGCTCCCAGAAAATTACTGAAAAAGGAAAATAACATGATGAAATTAAAATAAATTTTCATAATAAAAATGCATACCTCTACTTTTACATGGGATCTTTTGTTTTATTTTGACCTTTCATGTGAAAATTAAAATGTCGTCATTTATGATAAAACCCCTTTAAGTATGGTAGAGGCCTTAACCAAGGGTGCACAATAGTTCTCCTTCGTTGCTTAGGCCTGGATGAACTTATTAATACTATGAATAAATTCACAGTAAAAGTGTTGACAATATTAAACTTAGGTGCTTAATTATTTTCTTTTATTACCTTTTTGTGAAATTATTATAAACTTGAAAACGTATCTATTATAACAGTGTTTTTAAGTTGAAAGAAATTATATTTCCCTTTTAAACTAAAAAGACATTTTCATAATCTTAATGGTACTTTTCTGTAATACAGGAAAAAATCGTAAAACAATACAGAAAAATTGTCATTTAAAGTTATTTTGCTTTGTAGGTTTGTTTTCCTATTATGTCTCCTTTTAGCTCACATGGCTACAGGAAAGAAGGATGAAGTTGTCATGTGCAGTGTGCAAAATACAGGGATTACATCTGCAGTGCCCGCTGACAGATTAATTTGTTTAAAAAAATTGAAATGTCTCTTGAGAGCCCTCAGATGCTCTTACTACACGTTTTATAGAATATACACATTTCCCATCGTCTGTCCACCAACACGTGTCTCATCTGTCTTCAGGCTGACAACATAAACCACCGTTCATCTACTGTCTTCCTTCCAGGCTAGTGTGTGTGTGTGTGTGTATGCAGTTTCAGAGCTGGCATATGTGACTCATGGCTGGTTGCTGAAGGTGCTTAGTGGGGGAGGGAAGATCAAGTAAACTCACACACACACACTAATGCACTTGAGGAGTGTCTGGCGGCAAGGGAGGCCTCCTACAGCGAGTGCAGTTAGCTGAGGCTGTGCTGAATGTTGAGCAGCAGAGAACAGAGCGAGAACAGGCCCAACAGAGCCGCCTCTCTGCTGCTTTACTTTCCTTTGTTTAGACATCACACACGTGACTTCACTTCTCCGGCTCCCCCAGTCCCAATCCTCTCTTTCTTTCTTCTGGCTTTAATCTTCCTCCTCTTTCTTCCTCCTCTTTTCATTCATATATTACATCTAAACTTTATGTTTCTGAAGACGTAAACATACGGTCTTCTCCACAGAATTTTATACACAGACTGGTGTGTCTCTTTATCACCATGAACAGAGACACTGCCACTGATTTTAAAGTCTCCTCCTTCTCTTTACGTCTTTCCAAGTGTCTACTAAATTCAACAGGGAAGAAAGTAACAAATGACGTAACATCAGCTTTTATTTCAGTTCAAGCTCAAGGTCTGAACACATTTTTTATTTCTACAGGTTATTATGGACGAGTCAAAATTGAATGGATAAAATAGGGAGTGGGTTTTTTAAGGATAAAAAGACTTCACATGCGATCAGGTCTATTTTATGAGACCTTTTATCCTCATTTGAGGACTATGGGTCTTATGATGTAAACATACTGTCTGCAAAGTATAAGCAGAGTCCTGCTTGATAGCTGTCTACCTTTTCATTGTCTGTTTCCCTTCTCTATCCAAACTAAAAGCTTCTGTAATAGTCAGGTGTACTTTAATCCAAAACTGAAAACATTTCATGAATCAAATGAGACTCACAGAACCTTCAAGTGACTTAACTGCACATAGTAGTAACCAGTAATTTACTCTTGTCTATGTTTACCACTATGTGCAACTGCAATTAAAAATGAAGGTTTTAGATGTGTGCACTTTTCTGCAAGAAGCTCAGTGAATCTTCTAACTTAAGTACATCCAGACTAAAGGCCCACACATACTCCACCAGAAGAACTTAGTTCTTGTTCTCGAGGCTGCGAGAGCAAAATTAGGTAATTTTGTTCTTGCTGGACGTGATTGAGGAAACTTCTCAACACATTGGTGTTGAGAGGTTTGTTGCATTATTGGTGGGATATTTGAAGTGGGCGTAGATGAGGTGTGAAAGCATGACGGGGGGCATAGTGACTTCCACATTTCTACGTATAAAGTATAGAAAAGTTTCCAACACATGGTAAATAAAGACTTGGATTCTGCCGCGTGTAAAGTCCTGCCCTGTCATCGACCAAGTTTCACGTAAAATAAAAAATAAGCAGGTCAACTGACTCATTGCACATACCACAGACGAGCCCCCGACAGCAATCCCCACCCTGTCTCGCACGCTGCTTCCAGTGGAGGATGAAAGGCCCTGATGGAAACAAACTTTCTCGTTCTTGTAACCTTGAGAATAAGAACAAATGTCTCGCTTCTCGTGGAGGGTGTAACAAGCTGAAAACAGTCATATTTAGATATAAACAAAGAATCAAAGACCATGACAATTAGAAAAGCTATAAATCCACTCAGAATGATGATCTCTTGGCATCTGTTAGCTGATGCTTTCACTCATTTTAACTCAGTGTCCAGATGAGCCTTGTTTTCAGCTAGAAGTATGAATGCTTCATTGGCTCAGCAGTAATCCTCATATGGATGAAGTAATTTAGCAGTTAAATAGTCGATATTCTCCTCAGGAGAGGAAGGAGACCCCCGCCGAGCTGCAGGAAATGAATACTGACCAAACATTTATTAGATGACCAGAGAGGTGACGCTAAATTTGTTTATTTAGCTACTTATGTAACCACTGTTAGAAATAAAGACCATATAAGGTGATCTATTAATGTGGATTTAACTTTCCCCTGCACTGCTGATCATTCCCACTGGCCTTTTCTATTCTTTATTTCTCTTCCTCTTCATCAGAATCTATTAATCGCCAGCACAACCACCATTCAAAGCCTTTCCCCTACTCTAAGTGCCAAGGCGGTAAAGGCTGATTTATGTTTGTTACATGCAACAGTTGTGCTGAGCCTCTGTCCTGCAGCATCAGTGGAAAAGCAACAGTGAAGTCTTACTTGCCCCATTCAGCGGGTTTTTTTCTGCACAGATGACACAGCCTGAGTCACAAACTGCTCACAGAGAGGCTCCGTCTGATTCCCCTGCTGCTCCCACTGCATGAGTCTGTGGAAAACACATCAGCACGTAGAGCATCATGTGTTGCTAGTAGCACAACACGGCCTGCTACACTGGAAATGAGGAAACACACACAGACACACACACCCTGGTCTCCGCTCAGACTTTCACCTCGGTACCAGCATCCCTCTTGATTCACTAATTGGCCCACACTGAAAGGCCTGCTATTCTTCCACCTCTTTCTCCCCACATCCCTCCTTCCTTTCTCCTCCTTTCCCACCCTTCCTCTCCTCTTTTTGTTTTCTGCTGTACTGAAAGAGAGGAAGGAAGTGTGTGCATGGGGGTAAGCCCCGCTCCCTTTCTTCTGCCTCTCGCTTCTTGTTTTCCTCCTTCTCTATTTGATGAGTCAAAGTGGAGAGCCGGGGGCCCCTTGATGTACACAGAGAAAGACAGGGGCCCCCTCTCAGTTTCTCTCAGTAGTGACTGTGGACACTGGGGGTCGCCTGAATAACCTTTTTATAGAAAAAGGGCAACTGGTGGAAACATCCCAGAGATTAAAAGAGGGTTTGGTGTCATTAGTTTGTTGTTTCTTTCTTTTCTGTCAGTGGATGTGTAAACGGGTTTGGAGCGGGAAGAGGGGTGGGGGTGGGGGGGTTAAGGGAATATGTGAGGTAAAAACAACAATAAAATTGTATTAATGGAGAGGAAACGAATGTGATGGAATCCGACTTATTTGCCTTATTCTTTTCTCACTCTGTCCTGTTTCCTCTTGTCTTCTCCAGGACCTCATTGTGGACCAGACCATAGAGAAAGTTTCCTTCTGCGCTCCGGACCGTAACTACGACAAGGCCTTCTCCTACATCTGCAGAGACGGAACTACCAGACGCTGGATGTGTCATTGCTTCATGGCTCTAAAAGACTCGGTGAGTGCATAGCTGGACCGAAACCTCGCAGCAGTTCCTGGCATCGGCTTTTCATCAGACCTTCCGGGAAAAATACAAAAGAACTTTCACAGCTAGAAGCTGAAACCTTTAAAAATTGATACAGAAAGATACAGTGTGTAAGAATTGCAGACATTTCATGGTAAAGATGGACTTAGAAATGAATTTAAATGTCAAGCTTAGTTGTGAATGGACTCAGACGTGGTGATCACTGCTCTACAGGTACACTAACTATTTCTATGTTGTATACATGTGTACTTTCCTATTCTATGGTCTTTACAGGCTATGCTTCTCCAAAACTGTGCTCAAGCACCTATCAAAGAAAACCTGCTGTAGTTTTAATGCTTAGAAGTTCTTAGTTCACACACGGAGATGTTTGTTCATTCAGGGACACCGTGGTGGCACAGATTTTACTACCCTAATTTAAATTAAATCAGCCCCAAAGAATCGTGATTGAGAGGAAAGCCCTAACAACCCGTCATCCATCGGCCTCCTTTTAAAGCTCTGATGTATCTGAAAGTACAGCTGTAGCTTGCAGTTGTGATTAAATTTCCCCCTAGTTGCTCCTCGCCAACCCTTTTCAAGCTCAGTGGAAATTGCTGCAGCACAGCCAGTCATGGTGGTTTCATAAGCTCAGACGGTGGCTTGGATTATTAATGTGGACAGAGAACGGAGCACAGGCCTGCCGGATTAGAAGAGGGGATTAGACAGGAGCCCGTGGGGTTATCTGCCCATCTTTGTCTGTCTCTGTTTCCACCACACATGTAGCGATATAAGCATATCTCTACATGCTTATATCAAACTGAACCGCCTCTCCTGTCGCTATGATGTGGAGGGAAGGAGCCGAGGCAGGCGGACAGAGAAGACACGAGAGATTTGGCATGAACTCATGTTTATTAACATGAAAGATTTACACCCTAATCCTAATCAGCTCTTCTACATAAACATGTGAATTTAATCATCAGTAAGTCACCAAACAAATGACAGCTAGATGTGATCGATTATGATCTTTGTGTTTTTGGAGGGTTGTTTATTTAATTATAAAAATGCCGCATGCCAATAAATCTTATATTACTTATATTATTATTATTTGTGCTACTCTTTGTTAAACCCACTCTGCTGGGGCGAGTGTTCGCCCCATCTGAGAGGACAGAGTTCACACCCAGATGGGGAGAAATGCGATTGCCTCTGGCTGCAGAATCTCATCTCCATATCTCTGTATTGAGATTCACTCCACTGATGACAAGCCTTGTTTTTCCCAGTGGGGGGATGCAGACCCCCACATCACACTGACTGATGGATGCGACCAACACACCCAACCCTGCTGCTCAAAGATGCATTTTCCTTGTAAACGTTTCTCCATCTCTGTTCGTACAAGATTTACTGTCACAAAGCATTTTTTCTACAAAGAAATAATCGCCAAACACTCATTTCCTCACTTTTTGTGCCAAGTTTATATATTTCGGATTAATTTTTGGTTGAGACCTTATTGCCTTATTTTTACTTAAATTTTTTGACTTTGCTGCATTTTCATGAGCTAACTTTGCTATGACTGTAGGTTCTTAAATAACAACAACAAACAAAACAGCAACCGTCCTGGTTACACAACTATTCAGACAATTAGGTCATTATATAAACAACCATATTTTGCAGCCTTGCAGGTAAAAGTCGGGCTATCATAGGATGTTCTGACTGTGGAGCTGCAGAGAACTTTAGCTTGCTCAGTTTTTCCAGCACTCTTTGTGATTTGTATTTAAGAAATGTAAACAAGGAAACAGGAATATAAGCTGATGCACATTTAGTGGAATGAACACAACCTTGTGAACTGTGTCTGATTAAAGTGTCATGATTTACAAGCTGTTTCCAGCCTGAGCTGGCAAACAATAAACCCATGACTGACCAGCGTTGGATATGATGTCATTTCCCAGAGTCTGCATTTTCCTATTGGGGATGTTATTTCAAGTTTGGAAACTTCTTCTACTGAAATACACCCTTTGACCAGTATAACCTTTTCTGTCACCTCTGGAACGCAAGCCAGCTGATTTTATTCACCACAAATCTGAAAAAAATTTCCCAACACTGTGAGGATCCAAAGTTCATGACAACCATATAAATGTTGAAATTTGGATTTTCCCAGGATGTTGTTATTCTGCAGAGTCTGATCACACTAGTTGGTTGGACTTGTCCGTCACCCATCATAGGAAAAATAAACAAAGGGCCAAAAAGTCCAACCACAGTAAAATATTTCAGCTCAGATTCTATTAACAAAATAGACTTGCAAGTTGTGCAGCTCAACAGTGTTTTAGCTGGTTTGTTGTTTTTGCACCAGGGGGAGAGGCTGAGCCATGCAGTCGGCTGCGCCTTTGCTGCTTGTCTGGAGAGGAAGCAGCGTAGAGAGAAGGAGTGCGGCGTGACGGCCTCCTTCGACGCCAGTCGCACTTCATTTGTGCGCGAGGGCTCGTTCCGCATCAACTCGTCTTCCAGCCAGCAGGGCAGCAGCAGCGAGCGGGATGACAAGCTGCAGGAGAAGAAGAAAGGTGAGACCTGCTTTCAGAGGACAAACATTCACATGAACAACCTGAATAACGGTGATTTCATCAACATCCGGGTCTGCCTCCAGATCAGCCTTCTGTCATCCCAGCCCTCCCACCTGGCACCGCCTCCCCACCCGAGGGTGCCGCGTCCCCGATGGAGCGCCCGGAACCAGGCGGGCCCCACGCCATCCCGCGCCGCCACGCGCCCATCGAGCAGCTGGTGCGCCAAGGCTCATTCCGAGGATTTCCAGCTCTCAGCCAGAAGAACTCTCCCTTTAAGAGGCAGCTGTCGCTCCGCCTCAACGACCTGCCGTCCACCCTGCAGCGCAAGACCGACTTCCAGGCCAAGAACCCTGGTGAGCTGAGACTTTTTTGGAGTTGGACTCATTTGTTGACAAACGAAGACACCTGCAGACATTCTGCCCTGTATAACCTTTATTTATTGGCTGTGTCTTCACTGGGATGGAGCACAGGAAATAGATCTGGAAAGTCAATGATTTTCTCATGTTTGCCAAATGTTTTAGTAATTTTTCATCCCGATTCAGTCTGCTATCTCCATAAATTATTGCTTCACTTATTTACAATAAATCCTCTTTATTCCATTAATCCTCTCAATGATTCAATTGAGAAGTGAAAAATATCGCTAATGCATCTATTCAGATCTGTTTCTTGTCAGCTGTCTGATAAGACGCCTGTTTACTAGCTATGATAGAGGAAAAACCTCTGTTATGTCATGGGAGTTGATCAAGGCAAGGCAAGGCAAGTTTATTTATATAGCGCTTTTCAGGTCCAAGACAATTCAAAGCGCTTTACATACAACATAAGAATTACAATAAGATGAACACAAAATCATTCACAAAATCA
>JAVQJG010210167.1:0-17878 GCA_036024015.1 Craterocephalus amniculus
GGTGTGTGTGTGTGTGTGTGGGTGTGTGTGTGTGTGTGTGTGTGTGTGTGTGTGTGTGTGTGTGTGTGTGTGTGTGTGTGTGTGTGTGTGTGTGTGTGTGTGTATGTGTGTGTGTACCGGGTATTAGGGCAGGTATATGCTCTTCCAGGGCTCCAGGTACGGCGTGAGCGAGCTCAGTGAGGAGACAGAAGCAGCCCTGTCGAGATTTAATGCTTTTCTCCTTCAGCTGTCTGTGGAGAGTCTTTACTATCACGGGAATCTGGACTCAGAAACACACAAACACACACATCACACCACAGGTTGCATGGAACAGGTGAACTTTTCTGTCATAACGTGTGAAGATGCTCGTTACTGGAGAATTCAGATATCACTTTATTTTTACTTCTTAAACACATATGTAGACACTTAGAAAAATAATTTTCTTCTTCTGCATTGCAATCAGTTTCAACTCAAAGAAAACAGTCGACAATTTTCACTTTTTTTCAAGAAAACAAAGAAAATAGTTCCTGATTTGTCATGTGCAGATGACATGTGTTTGATTTGGTTTTTAGATTAGCCGGTGATGTTCAAACATTGTTTCACCTAAACTCAGCATGATGCTTTACGAGCCATTTCAGACCCGTTGATGCCGTGATTCTGTACCTGTTTCTTCAGCAAGGACACTGCAGGCTCATCCTCGCTGCTCGCCCCCGGGGCTGAACCTGCCACGAGGAGGCCATGGTGACTTGAGCCTGTGCGAGTTTGCCTCAGTAACGTAGAAAATGCAGCAAAGATGTCGGCTCTCACGTTCTCCTCCCGCTCCTTAAACCGAGCCATCAGAGCGGGGCAGATGGAGGAGTAGAAGGAGAGGAGGAGGTCCCTGCGGGTGCTGATCAGCGCCTCCAGACACTTGATTGCGGAGCGACGCACCTTCCAGCTCATATCATCATCGTCGCTGTACTCGTCGTCGGACTCTGGTGATGAGACAGAGGCGATGCTTTCATGGAAAAAATAGTTCAAAGTTAACCGGAGTGCCTCGTGCAGAAAACGGTGTATTTAAGAAATACATTTTTATGTAAGCGCATTTAAAGGGATTCTGTGTAACTTTTGGCCACTAGGGGGCTAAACCTATAACTTCCCACAGGCCATATGACATTGTTGAAAAATTAAACAGTCTCTCTCTTTCTTGGCTCCTCAGACTCAGTGTTCACCTTCTTTTTATGTTCACATTTGACCAACTTTCAAAGAAAAAAGTAGCATGAAGCTCAGCCCACTGTGTTATAAAGCTTAGGAGCAAAGTCCTGCAGGTCACATGATCCATGAGAGACGGATCCGCTCATGCCAAGTTGCATGTCTGGTTTCAACATGTTTCAAACACTGCATTTACTCAGAAATCATCCATTAATTCTCACATTAGGCTGATAATGGGGTCAAGAATTAAATTTGGGGGGAAATTACAGGTTTGGGACCCCTAGTGGCCAAAAGTTACACAATGTCCCTTTTAATAAATTAGCTTCCTCCGACATATTGTCCTACTGAATATAAATTTCTGTTCTAAAATGACTCCGACGGTCAAACAACCTAACAGGTCTAAAAAAAACCTTCATCAAATCCATCTTCTACATCCATGCTGTCCTCCTCCTCCTCTTCACCATCATCATAGTTGTAGTTAGGGTCAAAGGTCATGAACTTGAGGCAGAGTTGTGTCACCGTGGCAACATGAGGGGACATCTCCTTTGGACACCTATTGAGTAAAAGAAGGGTAAAAGAAGAGGGTGTAAGAGTATTATTCTTGTTTTGGAGACATAGACGTATCAACCATTTGCAAAACTTGTGATTAGGACAAACGGCAGCTATCAGCGGTTTGGGGTCGGACAAGAACAGTTTTAGCTTCAGTTAAGCTTTAGCTTCTGAAGGAAATGGGACTGAGCTCGTCTTTTCTGCAGTGATGAAGCCAGCGGATCAGAGTCAGTACAAACCTGCGTATAAAGGCCTCAAAGGCCTGGAAACAGTACTCTCTCAGCTCGTCATCTTCAACGCTGGTGAACTTGACCACCATGGGGATCAGTTTCTCCAAATGCTCGCCTACACAACAAACAGAGCAGAACAAGAAATAAAATCTTACATACAGGTGAAATAAATAATGGTCTTTAGTTTAACTATCTTTTTGTAATCTATTAGTTCTTTAAAGTTCCTATTTTAGGGGTGTTTATTTGCATAATTCCCAGCCTTATTTCCTATGAATTTATGTTTATTTCTCCTCCCTGCCCTCGCTTCACACCTGCTTTCAGTTACTGACCAACTTACCACATTTAATGTTATTTATCACCTCCCTCAGCTTAAAATAAAACTGTAATCATATTAGAATTTCACAGCATGATTACAGCAGAAACACCATAGAAAACGTGACTCTTTTTCAGGGTTTGAGTTCCATTAAGTTATTCGTTGGGTTGGGTTCCACTACTGCTACACCTACTACAGGGTGGCCTGACATTTTCATCGGGACATAAAAAGCCTGACACTAATGAAGCGGCAGATCTCACCAACTCGATGCCCGCCCTGTCGACTAACAGTAGCCAAACACTGGATGTACGTCCTGGTCACCGACGCGGGCGGAGCCTTGCCCAACTCTGTCACCAGGTGTTCAGTAAGCTGGGAGAAGAGGCCAGGGCTGCAGCAAGGAACCAGGTGACCGAGAGCCAAGATGGAGCGCTTCCTGACCGCCATTCTGGGGCTGGTGAGCTGATGGAGTATCAGGTGGAAAATGAACGGATAAATGAAGCAACGATCAGATGCACTGATAAATTAAACATGAATAGACAAGTTAAAAACCCTCACCTAAACAGCAAGCAGGACAATATAACTATTAATTCATTTATACAAAGTTTTACATGGTGTTGCTCCTGTGTCACATATATACTTGACACTAATGGAACCAGTATACCTGTATCCTTCGGCTTGGATGGAAAGGTCCAAACTGGGCCAACAGCCCACTTCTTACAAAGATAACATTACTTTACTGCCTATAAATCTGTAGCTCATCTACAGATGATCGTTTTGCCTAACTTTAAATAGATTTATAATTTCAATATAATCTCTTCTTGTCAAGTTAGCAGATGGAGAGTTTTACAAGTTGAAATTGACTGCATTCGTTTTTCCGCCTCAATGTGTCTTACCTGAGGCAACAAGCTGGAAAGCAAAGAGCTGTGGAAACTGACCAGTGCGCCGCTCAGCCTGCAGAAAAAGAACAACCCGAGCATACTGCACTTGAAACGTGATAGAAACACAGCTGTCCTAGCTGCAGTCATGAAACATCACAGGAGTGCAAAGGTTGAGCTTCAGGATGATCATGGACCGATCCCTGATGAACTTTTCCATCCCACCCACCCTAACCCACAGGTGGTGGGTGATGCATAGACATAACTATCTGAAGACGGAGCTGTATTTACCTTCCCAACATGTCCGACAGGATGTCCAGGGCCTCCAACTGAACGGAGACGTCTTCTTGTTTTCCCAAAGCACCAATCAGCTGGGAGGTAATCTTCTTACACACATTGGCTGTCAGACTCAAACCTGTCAACCCGTGAAAATACAGGAACCCAGGAGAAGGTTTAAAAAGAAACATCACTCTTAAAACTCAAACAAAATTGTAAAGAACATATACAAAGTTGTTTGTCGATTCATATTTTTGTGCAGCTGCTTTAGCTCCGGTGTTGCTTTATGATCTTATTCTCTGTCTGACATCTGGCCATTGTGAAATTTAGTGCAATCACTGGAAAACAGACAAATCTAATCTTGGTTTCACATCACAAACTTCTGTAGTCACAGAAGGAAGTCTGTTTCAGTCAGAGAGTGGATATCACCAGTTCTGCCACAATGAGACAGCTGAGACAACAATCAGGCCTCACCTGAGGAGGACAGCGGCAGCTCAGCGATCACAGCCTTCAGTCCGATGCTGGAAATGTCCCTCAGCTGCTCCTTGTCTGATGTCATGTTCAAACACAGCGTGTCCACCATGGCCTCCACCTGAGGCTCTTTGACCTTACCCACCAGAGGGGCCAGGCTAAAAAATGTTAAACATAACCACAATAAACGTCAGTCTATGGCTGCAAAAACTTTACTTGATCAAATTAAATCAAAACGCCACAGTAAAGAGTTATTTAACCAACATTTTATTTTCAAGATTTAATCTTATGAGAGATTACTTGATGTGAGTCTAAAATACCAATGCAATATGATGGTTGGTATTATAAAAACTTTATATGAAAACTACTGATCTGTTCGTTTAATTCTACCTGTATGACTGTTACATAGCTGATATGGTTTTTATAACAAACAGAACTCAAAAAGAATATTGCTAATTGCAGATAAACTTCCTAAACTTCCTAATCTATGATTAAAAGATGCCCCAAAGAATCAAAGATAAAATCCTATTGTTATTAACCCTATTAATAATAATAATAATAGTAATAATCCTAATTGTAAGAAAATGTGAATAAAATAAGCGGAATTCACAAGTTTTTGAAAATAAGATCATATATTTTAAGGTAGAAATTCCTGGTTCAAATCCTGTCTGGTGTAAAAGAAGCCATCAATCCTGCAATAACTCCTCCAAACAAAACATGTAAATACTGAATGACCGAAGTGGGTGAAAGTGAGCACCATGTCATACTGCACCAGTAAGAGAACAGCAGCTTGTGGTCCAAATCCTCCCCCACCCCAGTAATAACTGGTCAGCCCAGATGAGCCCAACACACCAATTATTTGCTCACTCCCAAACTTTGAATGTGATTATGTATAGTTGTTGAGGTTTTACCATTTCACAGCCAGGTTCTGCACCTCTCCGTTCTTGTCCTCCAGCAGTCTGAGCAACATGCTGACCACTTTCCTCTCGCTGTCCTCATCCAGTTTAATGCTGTCCTTCTGCAGCTCCAGCATCAGGTCATTTGTAGCCATGAACCTGCACCCATACAGGTCCAACACACCAAACATAGACAAAGGAATGGAAATAACTAGACTTACAGTCAAAACAAATCATCCATTCATCATCAAGAAAAACTAAAAATGGCTGAAATTGAAAGAAACATTAATCACAGAATTAATATAATCTAAAAAAAACAGCCAAATATTCACACAATAACTAATCAAATTATATTCTTTTCAGCAAAAATGACTGTTATTTTCTGCTCTACTGATGGTTAAATGCTTGTTTTAGATGAGTGTTACCTCTGGGGAATAGACAGTAGTTTGTTCTACAATGCAGCAAAGATCTTTCACTATTTAAACAAAAAATGTTGGCAAAATAATTATCAAACAAATGATCAATTAAGGAATGTTTATCTGGTTATTCAACAATAGAATAAAAACCTGAATTGAAAACTTGACAACTGAAATTTGCCCAGTAGTGAGAATTCCTCTGAATTATTGGCAAACACTAAGAAACTTCCATCTAAAGTTTTAAGCCTATTTTCTAAGCGATGAACACAAGAATTCAACTTTTGCACCTAAAATTTTAAAAGGTTACATATAAGGTTTACATATATCTCCTATTACAGGGGCCCAGTCTGATTGATTCTCACAATTATAACCTAAGCTCTGTTGCAATTTTGAGTTATGAAACTATTGAATATACATCTAAGTACAGGCCAAGACATCAACTCCTCAATGATCGGTAAATTCTGTGGCTGACTAGTGATTTCTAATTTAAAAACAATGTTGCACACATCTGTAAACTGAATCTAAAAAGAGAGTTGGTCATACAACAATGTACTTCCAAACAACTGTTGAAGACGGTCAAAGCTGATGTTTTGAGACAAGCCAAGTGAAATCTTTATCTTCATTTAGCAGAAGTGTGGAAAGGCTTTGAATGAGATCATCTGAGGACACCGACCAACATCACAGAGTTGTTGTTCTGTTCAAAGACTGAAATCCATTTAGGTTGACAGGCAGGAGGAATTAGTAAGGGGGTAAAAGTTTAATTATAACAGGCATCACACTCAATGTGGAAAGCAGATATATGCATACAATCAACTTCTTTTTTTCCTCTTTTTGTTTTACGTATTTCAGTTCTGTTGTATTTAAACGTGGGTTTCTTATACGATCGTGTTTCTATTTGATAGGGAACTGCTTTATATGGGTTTTTGACATATCGTTTAAAAGGTGGGAAGTAAAATTTTTGTCTTGACTATACTTTAATACCTCTTCTGACCATTTAAGAGAGTAAGGATTAAAAGTTACAGGGAGTTACATTTCCACATATTATAAGTTTCTAGAAAACCTTTAGAAACTGTTTATATAGATAGCATACAAATGTGCACAGTGTAATTAAATGCCACACACATGACATAAGGCAAACTGAAAAAGTGTCACCTCACTGTCACAGCTGCTCGACTGTTTCTCACTGTACCTGAAATCTTTGTCAGTAGATGTCATTTTCTCCAGCAAGTTGGAGATGTGGTAGGAAACGGCCGACATCGTTGTACTTCGACAGCTGACACTCGCAGGATAAGTTTTAAACTGTGGCAAAGTAATGAAACTAGAGCAACAGATTTACTCTGACAACATGGCCAGACTGGTGGGCAGAGTGGAACCTGACACTTCAGGGTTCAGATAAATATAGAATTCGGGTAAAATGTTCTAGGTTTGGTGCGCCATCGTGTGGACACATGAAGAATTACAGCTGCGCCATTGCCTCTCATAAAAGGTTTTAGATTTCCGTTTTTTTAGTTTGAAAGCCTGAGCATTGATCCCGTGAGCAGTTTATCTTAGAATTTCTGTAAAATAATCAAATCTAATGAAAAGGCAGGGAACACATTTTGTTTTGCGAATGCTCGGGTCTATGCGGAACCATTGTTGACCCTTGTTCCCGTCGGTGGGAAGTGCAGTAGTACTCGGTGGAGGCGGCTTGTGTACTTGTTGCCACGTCGGAGTAGTTTCTGTACCTGGTTAAAACATTTTAGACACCAGGGAGAGCACTTAACATTTAGCCTCAGTCATGGTAAGCCATGGTCATCATTCATCTTAGCATTAGATACGTTTTTTTTATAACGTTGGTGATGTTTTATCTTTTACTGTTAGCTGCTGACGTTATCATGTTGCTAGCAGTCCGTTAGCAGAGTGGCTAATGGTATTTGGCTAACCTATCAAGATGCAGTGTTTATCTTTATTTTTAATATTCTGGTGTTTGTGGATTGCAGGTTTCTGTGATTAACACCGTGGACACCTCTCATGAGGATATGATCGTAAGTAATCTAGTTTAACTTTTTTTAAAATTAATTTATTTGTATACCCGGGTACTTGAAGCTAACGTTACACTTGGTGGCTGAATGAAAGTCAGTTGTGTCACCGATTTATCATACAGATATATGTAACTTTGCAATGTAACACTAATCTTCTGCATATTCAACTGCCTTCTGCTACATAATTGTCAGCCATGGGTGCCTAAATAATGCGTTTAAATAATCAGAGATAATAAAACAGCTGAATTGATAGTTCTTTGTTTCTATGTTGTTCTTTTTTATTTTATTTTATTGTATTATGTTCATTATGAAAGTAATTATGAATATATCATCGATTAACTTTATTTAAATCAGAAATGCACTGGAAATGTAAAGAACAGTCACTGACACATCATGTCAGTTCACTGTTAAATTTGTTTTTGCTCCTACTGTGAGAAGAAAATTCCTCATCTCCTATTGTTTTTTCTGTTTCAGCATGATGCTCAAATGGATTATTATGGGACCCGACTTGCTACCTGCTCCTCTGACCGGACTGTCAAGATATTTGATGTCAGGAATGGAGGACAGATACTGGTGGCAGATCTCAGAGGGTGAGAAAGCAAAGCTCTACAAATAAGCCAGTAGAAAAAAAAAGGAGGGGGGCTTCCTTAGAAGAAATAGCTGTACGCATTTCTGCAAGACCTTTATTTTCTGCATTATTGGAGTGATTTTTCTTTTTTTTTTTTTTAAGTCTAAATTCAAAGTGACATACTTTCAATGATTTCATCTTGTTGCAGTTGTCCTATGCAACACATGAAGAATTTTACCGTCACACAGTGTTCATTTCAAGTTACTCCAAATGCATCAGATTACTTGTTCTATCATACATCAGTATTATAGACCTAGTTTCCAAGCCAAATGCCCTTTGTGGGAATATTCCTACTTTTAAGTAAAATGAAAAATAAAAATACATCTGCCATATTTGCGCCTTAAAGGTGGTGGTCAGCAATGCAAATACTGCTAATTTGAACAGTTGTCTTTGCCAACACTGGCACCGCCGAGTAAACGGGCTTGGAGTTAAAGCTGCAGGTCTGCATTGGCATCTGGCTGAAGCCAAAGTGCTCAAACCAGTGACTCATTAATGGTGCACCTTGACAATATAATAGGGCTGGACAATAATCGAATTTTAATCGTGATTACAATATTGCCTTCTCACAATCATATTGTTACATCAATCACATCATTTTTTATTGTCAATATATTAATATATTATTTTTTTACTCTGTTACATGGTTTTTAATCTATTTCCAGTTTTTTTTTTTAAAAGTTACATTTGAGGTTGAGTTTTGGTGGTTCAACAAACAAGTATTTTTTTAAATTGATTAATAATCATGTACATTAATTGTGATTATTATTTTTTCCATAATCGTCCAGACCTACAATATAACTTGATTTAAAACCCCAAAACATCAGACAAAGGAATTTATTCACACACTCATTCATTTATAAATGTGACACCATTACCACCGACACATACATAACTGTGGCCGTAGTAAGTGTTAAAGTTGTAATATGTTCATGTCTCATATTCTACTGAGGAAGTATTCTGAGTTATTCGATCTCAACATAATGTTACATCTAAGTGCTTATTTTTGATGTTTGCTGAAGACGTGTGTTTTTGTACTTTGCAGTCATGAGGGCCCAGTGTGGCAGGTAGCATGGGCTCACCCAATGTTCGGCAACATCCTGGCCTCCTGTTCCTATGACCGAAAAGTCATCATCTGGAAAGAGGAGAATGGAGCCTGGGACAAGATGTATGAGTACACTGGACATGAGTCATCAGGTCAGTAATTTAATACAGTGCACTAGTGACTGTGAGGTCATATGAAATTAAATGGGTTTTTTACCCCCAATATGCCTGTGGCTTTCTGAAGATGACGTCCAGGTGCACCTTAGTATGGGAATTTTTTGTCTCATTGTATAAAGCTTCCATTTCATGAATTAAATGAGCACATTTAATAACAGTGTCTTTTTTAATTTAAGGTTAAGGGGGTTATTTAATTTAGATTCATGTTATTAAATATTATGGTTGAGCTGTATGTCAGAAGTGTAGGATTGAAGTTCTTAGTTATTCGTAAAGAAATATCCCTATTCTTTGGTTTCAGAATTCTATTAGCTTTTTCAGTCGTTCAATTATTCTTGCTTTTTTTAGCACTTGCCATTTGTGTTAGGAGCTAAAAGACTTGTTTTGGGTGCTAAAATTATCAGTCAGAAAGTTGATGTTATTTGATGAACTCGATCATCAAAGGGCATCTAAATATTTTGCTGTAGACAAGAGATCTGTTAGTCTTGTCGGCTATTAATGAATTACTTTTAAAGCTGTTCTTTAAAGTGTTTCTGGAGACACTGATCTTGTTTAACGGTTTTCCTGTGTGTCTACAGTGAACTCTGTCTGCTGGGGTCCTTATGAATTTGGTCTAATCCTGGCCTGCGGCAGCTCAGATGGAGCAATTTCCCTTCTCACATTTACTGGAGATCAACAGTGGGACGTGAAGAAAATCAGCAATGCACACACTGTGAGTCAGACGCACAGCTTAGTTTGTTTTGTGTTGTACCGTCTGTCAAAAGTAGTAGAGTGAACTGATATTTTTTCCTTTTTGCTGCAGATTGGCTGTAATGCAGTGAGCTGGGCTCCTGCAGTGATTCCAGGAAGCCTGATTGATCAGCCATCAGGCCAGAAACCAAACTATGTCAAACGCTTTGTCTCTGGAGGCTGCGACAATCTAGTGAAACTGTGGAAGTAAGTCAGTATTTAGCAGGGCTGCTGGAAATCAGTGTTTATTTTAGCACTAGTTGACAGAGACAACTAAACTTTTCTGACAAAAGTTACCAGAATTTAAATTCCCATTAGATTTGGCATTGGTATAAGTTCCTTTGGCATGTTTTTCAACAGCCCAGCCAACATATACCTACCAATACATGTTGTAGCTTCTCTGCTAAAAGAATGGACTTTATCATCAGGCAGTAAAATCTGTGTTTATCCTACCTAACCAACAGCGTCAAAGTACAACTAATCAGTCATGTTCTGAGCTGTAAGACCTCTGAAAGAATTTCTGCCTCTGAAGCAGGAGTTCGTATACCACATTTAAAAAATGTTAAACTATCACTCTGAAGTTTGAGTTTCAGATTAGTTCTTCAGTGGAGTGGAGTTCATCTGTAAAATATGTCTTTGTTGAATAAAAAAAAGGCCTGTGTACATGATAGGGGATCAGATAGTTACGTATTGCCGTTTCCTGTCTGCAGAGAAGAAGATGGTCAGTGGAAGGAGGACCAGAAGCTGGAGGCACACAGTGATTGGGTGAGAGACGTTGGCTGGGCTCCTTCTATCGGTCTTCCCACCAGTACCATTGCCAGCTGCTCCCAGGTGAGATGTAAAGGGTTTGGAAGGGTCATATATGTGCTTTTATGCTAACATACAGGATGTAAAATACTCTCTTCCTTCTCATGATTAGTTCCTTTCAAAGGTGATCAAATTATCTCTGCATTGCTTCTACTTGGTGCCAAATTCTTTATTTGTAGCACTAGATGGCACCAGAGACAATACCCACTATCATGATTGGTCATGTGCATTAATCAAGGTGGAAGCTTAAAAAACTAGCTGAATTGGGCTACATCAAGGATCACAGTTCTGCTAAATATGGAAACTAGATCTAAGTTCTCCTGACAATTTCCTAAATAATAAATTAAATAAAACTCCCCATGTTTTGTTTCTTGTAACCAGGAGCAGTGAATAAAACTGATAGTGGTAAATGTTTTCTGTACATCTTCCAGGATGGACGCGTTTTCATCTGGACATGTGACGACCCAGCAGGCAACACCTGGACGGCCAAATTGCTCCACAAGTTCAACGACGTGGTCTGGCACGTCAGCTGGTCCATTACTGGAAATATACTGGCTGTTTCTGGTGGAGACAACAAGGTAAAACACATGTAGATTTATACATCTATCGTTCTCCCTCTAATATTGAGAATTAAATTAAAGAACAAAAACACCAATATATGTTTTCCAAGAAATATATACTATACAAATATTTTTACAACGCTCCAAAAATACAGTATTTTTGGGATCAGCTTTTATCTGGGATGTTGGTTCAGGTTTGACATCTATCAGTGTAACATATTATCTGATACACTCTTTGTCAGAAATGGTGCAACACAAAATAACAGATTGACTTGTCCTTGTCTCTAAACTAATTTTTTATTACTCACAGGTGACACTGTGGAAGGAGTCAATGGATGGTCAGTGGGCTTGTATTAGTGACGTCAGCAAAGGGCAGGGAGCCGTCTCCACCATCACAGATACCCAGCAGAATGAGCAGTGACACACATGAACACACACACACATTACACTGCACCCCATGACTCTACAAGGATGACCTCGGCCTTAAAAGATGGATTAACACACCTGCTGGACATTTGGACTGACAACAGAAGGTTGTCTACAGTGATGGAGCTCAGTCTGTTTTTCTGTTTCGGATGCCTGCTTGAACCCACATATTCCAGGATAAGTCTTTAAGATTCAACATGGGAAGGAAAACTTTGAAGACAAAAAAATAAGAATTAGTTTTTTCAGGTTTCCTAATTGAGCATTTCTTTTCTTTCAGATAAATTTCACCTTCCGCGTTTTACTATTTTCCAAGTTTAAAGCTTTTCATAGGTCGCAATTTCTGCTCCAAATAAAACATATTTTACTTTTCCCCCACATGATACTTTAGTGCTCCTCAAACATTCCACTTCCATCAGTGGAGAAGAAAACCACTGACAACCCACATGACCCTGGCATCCTCCATGCCAACCGTCCCAATACTTCCAACACGTCATTTCACCCAAATTAACTTTATATTGAAAAGTTCTGCAAGTATAAGCCTGATGTTTGCCTCATATGTGCTGTTTTATTACAGAACAAGCTCATCATCTCTTCTGATTTGCATCAGTCATGATACCAATCAGAAGAAAAATTATTTAACTGCTTGGTTTAGATTTAAAAGATTTATTTACTGAAGGGTTCACTCTACATAACCTGCTTTAATCAATTTCAGTCGCAGACAGAAGTTAAAAAAACTGAACCCGTTGATAAGACGTCCCCCAAATGGCAGAGTTTTATCTTCTAGATGTAAAATCAGAAACCATGGATGTGTTTTTCATATTTGATGTAATTAAATGACTTAATGTTGAAACAAAAGTATCTTTGTTTTCCTTCTTTTTCCCTTTTGTTTTCTTTACCTGATGGTCATAAAAGTTGAAAAACACATGTCTGTTGAGGACATAAGAGGTTAACTGGTTCAAATATTTGTCTTATACTGGCCTTTTGTTCTGTCACTTATGTTGTTGCATTTTATTTTCCGTGTAAACTGGTTTTATATTAAGAATAACCATTAACATTTGTCTCTTGAAGCAGTATTATTTATACATTTATTAAGTCAAGGGTCTGCCTTTTTGACATTTTTAGATTTTTTACAGTGAAAGAGGAAGTATATCACAAATTACAATGCTTATATAACCCAATACCTTGAACCCTTTTCAATAACTTGTTGAACAAAAATATATTGAAATTACTTGTGATATATATTTTTATTTCTAAGCTGTTGCCCATTATAGATGATTCCAGCTGGGTTAACATGTTGATTTTGACTTTACGGTTCCACATGTCCACAGAAGCCTGTCTTAAAACATTCTTAGTGTTGAAAAGTCATGTCCAGTTTGACTTTCAGGCCCACAGCCTCATTCTGTCTTCAGTCACTCTTTCTTCGGTTTTTGCAACAGTCTACCTTAGTACTGCTGTATGGTAACTAAAATATTTCTAAATACCGTTTGTACATTAGAATAAGTTAGTATCCTGACTTCATACTCCACTACATGTTTATTTCTTTGTTTTCTGCTCTACAAATAATTTTTCAGGTCTTGTTGAGCAGCTGTTCAACCAACAAGACTTCTATGGTTTGTCATTGTTTGATCCAAGAATAAATTAGTTGAGAAATTAACTGTACGGCTGCCTTTATTCTTATCTTTATTGCCAATCTGACTGTCATCAGAGAGCTTGCAGCAGTGAAGGATGTGGTGGTTGATTTGCAAGCTGTGTTGGCCAATGCGTGCCTGTTTCACTATGAGTGTTTCTTGGGAATTTAGTTTTGTATCCTACAATTCATCCTTGTCCAGATGTAATGGAGAGGATAACTTGCTAATTTATTGTATATTATGGGATGGATGAAGGATTGGACATGTCTGATGATATGTGAGGACTTAAGTCATCTTTTGGATTAATGCATGTCAGACTATTAAAAAGTATGAAGCACATACAAAAAATGAGAGAATCACCAAATGATTTCAATGATAAGTTTTATTTTAGTAACCAAAATTAGAACTGTAATCCTTTAGCAGCCTAAACAACTAAAATGACTGATCATGAAGAGAAGACTGTGGAAGCTGATAATAACAGTGGTGGGAAAAAAGCTTTCTTATACCCCATGCATTTGGGAAATATCTAATCCAATCCAATCCATTTTCTCTAAACAAACTTAAAACAAGAGCAGTGTACCAAAATGCTGAACAATATAAGCAAGAGATACAACTGAATGCACAAAAACGAATAAAACAATAAAATAGAAAATGCATGTTCAAATTATATGTTCAAAATAATGCATTAAGAGTCACTCTCTGGTCTTTAAATGCAGTTTCTTTAGAGCAGTCACAGCAAAAATACTAAGCACAACTTGAAAAAGCTATTAACATTTTTTTAATTGGAAAATAATTGTGATCATGTATATTTCTAAGGGTGACTGAAAACTTTTTTCCACCACTGTAATATCATACTTACATTGTTGATGATAAATTTAAAATCTGAATCACTAAGAGCATTAAACTTAGAAAGTAATTAGTAGAAACAATTGTAATCAAGAGATTCTCCTCATTTAAATTACACACTGACACATAGAGATGTGTAGTGTACAAACAGATGCATCCATCCATTTTCCATTCTTACTTCAAAACAGGCTTGCTGGGTGGCTGAAGCAACTGCTGTCATGCTGGAGGCGGTTTTACTTCTTTGTCAGGTTGCCAGTCCATTACAGGGCTAATGCTGATAAAGCCATCTTATGTGAATAAATCCACATTAAAAAAATCCAATATAAGATGGATGTCATCAAGCAGTCATCTGATGTGACTGTCAGGTGTCAGTCTTGTTTATCTCAGAGGTATGGTCCCAGGCCAGGACGTACAGCATTTCACTGACAGTCTGGCTTGTGCAGACACTAACATGAAATTATTTTAGTGATGATAATTTTTTTAATGGAGTGATGGAGCATTTATTTTCAAAAAGGACAAAATCTAAAAGAATTGCAGAAGATTATTACAAAGTATTATTTAGCCCCACTACTTTGTGTGTCATTCATGTGTCTTTCCTGGATCGAAGGTTGTGGTTAATAATACATAATGAAAAAACAACCACATCCTCAGTTATGTTTTCTTTTGCAGATAAAAATGTCTGCACCTGCTGTCACTTCCTCTTTCACTCCTGCCGTTTCATTTTTTTCCATTTCTAGGTCACCCTTTACTGGAACTTATTTATACATTTAACAGAGGAACAAAAAACATTGTGAAATGCCCCAAAAGGTTGTGGAATTATTCTCTGATAGATTTGCTCCCTCTGAGTCAGCTGTGGGATATAGAGAACTATGATGAGGCTGAAATACGGTGTCAGTGAGGAAGAGGAGGTTTCATCCACTTGTACTGTATTGTGAAAGCTGCTGCAGACGCTGATCACCACAGACTCATAAACATCAACATCACAGGACAGCCTGAGCACTGTGTAAGGACAGATCCAGCGGCCCAGACGAGCACCAGTACCTCTTTTAGAATCTGACGGACCCCTGAAGTCCAGTCTCGATAACTTGACTCTGTACATGAGTAAAAGCTACAAACTGTGGCAACAATTACTAGAACGATTTCCTACATGGTGAAGTGGTTGAGGAGCATGACTCTTGTCACGTAGTTTTCAGCTTCAAACCCTGTAGGGTGACATCCTTAAACACATTTCATTCCAGCTGTGTTCTCTTCCCTGGAAATGCTTCTCTGCTCAGACTGGTCCAGACTCCTCCCACACAAGCTGGCAGAACTCTTCACTTGGCCCTGGCCAGAAACAGCTGACCTGTCAGTCAACCCACCATACTTCTCAGACCACTTCCTGCTTCAGTTTTCTGTCTTCCTTCCTCATTTCACTCATGCAGCCCCATAAAAGGCATCCTACAGCAGATCCTTGGCATCTGCTATTTGGAAGTCAGAGGTCTGATAGAAGCTGCTTCAGCACCCAGATGGCCTTTTTTAACCCTTCACTTCTTAAAGGATAAGTTAGTTTTTTTTAACCTTGACCTATTTTCTAGCATGAAATATGATCATTTACTCACCCAGACAGTTTTGGTGTAACTTGAACTCCTTCGGGAGATATTTAGATCCACTCACGATCAGCGTCCAATATAATAGGAGTGAACAGGGCCAGCTCACGAAGTCTCTAAATAAGGCAATTTCTGCCACAAAACTCCTTTATTTAACCAATGTGTTGTTATGAATTGCTGGTCTGATCCCTCTATGAGCTCCATGCGGCTTGGAGTTGCATTTTTGTGGTAATCCGTCGTTATTTACAGCCATTAATTTGGAGTAAGGACTTTGATGATGCCACTTCTGGGCCGCATCACAGTGCCTGTAATGACTGTAAATGGCTGTGCGAGTCCTGCTGCTATAGCTGGATGTGTTGCACGCTCAATATATGTTGAAACCAGTGATAATTTGACTACCTGTTGCTTTCCTTTAATCTCCAACCAGTTTGCACAGTCAAACCAATCAGTAGTTCCTTTATTTTCCATGTGGCAGGACGAAGGAGGGCCCCGGCAGGCATTGATCCCACAACCTCCCGGGTGAAAGCAATGCACGGTGAGCCAAAGGCCAAAGGGATAAACCTTTGACCAAGTAGCCAGGGCGCATGATCAGTCAGAGGCATAGTGAGAGGACCCTCACTGTTACACATGTATGATTATAAGGACTATGTAAGTGTACCTCCACCCTGTATCCTAACAAATCTACTGCTCGTTATCACTGGCTCATTTGTTTAACTGACGGCAGATGGTTCAATGATTCACACAACCCAGGAAGAACATTTATTATCCCACTGATGCATGACATCCCAGTAGGCATGCTGCTTCTATGCTGCTCACCTTTGTGTCTGAGCAACATGAACGTAAATGACAGTAAAGGTGGTTCTTTATTCAGAGCACAGACATGGCATTCATGTTGTTATCTTTTTTCCTTAGCAGCCTGAATGATGTTGATGACTCGGCAGGGCTCAGAAGAAGTGGCCCAGACCTGCCCCTGCTCTGTGCTGCTGGGTGATTGGTAAATCTGGAGGGCTGGTATTAGAGGCATGTGAGATGACAACAACCTTGGAGGCACTTGTTGCCATAGCTTTGGTGGTTTTTGTTGAAGATAAGCATGACGTTTTCAGAAACTATCCAGCTGGCTATCTGTCAATGTTTGCGACTGATTAACAACCATCATGTCTCTCCAGACTTCACTGATGTTTTCCTCTGCTCCAGCTTCCTCCTTTAGTTCTCTTTTAGTTCTCTAATAGTCAAAAACGTTCTGAGGTTTGTCTTCAATTACTTCCCCTTCTCCTCTCCCACAGCTTGTTGCTGGTTGAACAGTTTTGTCTGAAGAGGAGGGGGTGATGGCCTGCACTTTCAGACAGGAAGCGTTTAATGCAGCTGATAGGACGGCTGGGCGTGTTGAAGTCTGCATGACTGTACGCTTGTGGCTAAAACAAAGAAACAGCCTGCCGGTTTGACAGTTATTCTGTTTGCTGCAGAGCTGAGCTTCAGTTGCACATTTCAACTGCACTTTTGGACTATTGGACATCATTGGATTGTGTGAGTAAAAATGCTCTGCATCAGACAATATCTAGGAGAAAATATTACCAGGAACAGAGAGCCTTGTTTCTTTGTTTTCATTTAAATTTTAGGTTAAGGGAAATGCAACCTGACTTCACTTCTTTTTTCTCGCATTGTTTTGAATGTACGATGTTACTTTCAGTCCTTGCTCTAAATCTTCCACTGTATCTTTCTTATGGTCCCAGTTTCTTACAGTCGTACAGATCAAGATCTAATTTAAGTTCCTGGAAAAGCAAAAAAGGTTTACAGCTGAATTCAAATTTTGTTTGTTTTGGGGTTTGCAGTGGGGGGGGGTTCCAGGAAATAAGATCAAGTTTCACTTGTTTTTCTTTCATTCCACCAGACTGTAAAGTGAAACATTAGACTTGCTAAAGATAAAAAAAATGTTGCCTCATGACACAAAGTCCACTTTCCTCTGTGGTCTTTTCTGATTCTGGTTCCCAAACTTGATCTACCTCAGCTTTTCTTTAGATTTACTTTAGATTTTTCTGCTTTATTTCAGCTGCAATATTATCACCATATCATTTTAATTCATCACCTAAAACCTTGCAAATTATCCTTCTTTCCCCCCTCAGATACAGACGTCACAATGAAAGTGGCAGCCTTCAACGTGAAGAACCTGGGAATGAAAAAAGTCACAGACGAACTTGTCTCTAAGTACATTGTCAAGGTAAATACTGATTTTATTAAT
>JAVQJG010210169.1:0-12871 GCA_036024015.1 Craterocephalus amniculus
CTTCTAATCAGGATGGAGATTTATGAAAAACACAATCTCTGATTTGTGAATGCTTTATTTGCAAAAATGGAATATAACCTCATTTTATTATTTTAAGACTAATTTATTTTTAAGTTAAATTCATCTTCATTTTTGTTCTATTCATGAATGTACTATTTAAGAAGTTCATTTAGCTTCTGACAGACAATGCACTAATTTATGTTCATGTTTCAAGTATTCTTAAAACAGCTTTGTTATTGCATTGTTACTGTTTTTGAAACAGTAAATATATTATGCCAAAAAAGTTATTTCTTTCTTTTTCTTTAACCAGTAAAACATGTGTGATTATTTTCTTTCAGGCACCATTAAGACAGCCCTCCCTGGTATGGACAGGGAAGTCAAAGAGAACTACCAGGTTGTGATCCAGGCTAAAGACATGGCTGGACAGATGGGAGGCCTCTCAGGGACCACAACAGTCAGCATCACCCTCTCTGATGTCAACGACAGCCCGCCACGCTTTGCAAACCGTGAGGAACTCTTATCTCCTCAGAACTGTATCGATTTTAAAAGCCTTTTAAACACTGAAAAGCATTCGTCATCATTCTCTGAAAGGCAAATCTCTTACACATACTGATTAAAAGTCTCTAACAGGCAAGTCTGAACACATTTGCTTCATTCGCCGTCATGTTTAGATTCCTTTCGGGTGACAGCTGTGGAGTCAACAGAGATTGGAGGCGCCATTGGCCGCATTAAGGCTGACGATCCAGATGTGGGCCGTAACGCTGAGATGGAGTACAACATAGTTGGTGGTCATGACACATTCAATATCATCACTGACCAAACTACACAAGAGGGAGTCATCGTAATCAAAAAAGTAAGCCAACTGTTTCTTTTTCATCAAACACAACCTAAGTTAGCTTTAATGTATTTAGTAGATGGCTAAAATGAATAACCAGATATCACAGTTAACTAATAGCAATAAATACTTTAACAGCTTTCCTGTCAACAAGATCCTCCCAACAACACCAAAAACCATTTTCAGTAAGAAGTGAAATATTGGTGTTTCTACATCTTTCTTTTTTTCCTTTACTGCCTTTAAATCAAGGCCTGGATTGCATATTTTAATTTAAATAGAACTCCAGCTGCCCTTTGATCTTCTCTACATCTCTACCCCAACTGTAATACAGAAGATATTAAACCAGTAGGAAGACAGAACAGCAAAGTTTCAGATCGGGAAATGCCCCCTA
This sequence comes from Craterocephalus amniculus, assembly GCA_036024015.1. Lineage (NCBI taxonomy): Eukaryota > Metazoa > Chordata > Actinopteri > Atheriniformes > Atherinidae > Craterocephalus > Craterocephalus amniculus. The sequence goes on from JAVQJG010210169.1 coordinate 1,227, forward strand.
AAAGCATTTATTCTTGTAGGAAAGATATGACGGAATTTATTTCTGAACTGCAGTGTAAAATCAGATACCATAAGCCTGTAAAATGAATAATATAAAAGAGTCTTTTGCAAGGAACTCTTTTATGTTTTCCCTTAAGATCTTCAAGATTGGTTTTCCTGACTTGGATTTGTAACTTGGAATTTAGAGAATGACGTAGATAAAGGCAGACAAATGAAATGCATATCAAAATCCTGGAGGAGTGCTGTTATTATGAAAAAGTCTACAGCTTTCCCTCTGATGCTCTTTCATCTTTAGGCACTGGATTATGAAAATAAGAGGGACTACGAGTTCAGAGTGGAGGTGAAAAACACCTACTTAGATGCAAGGTTCATCCATGGTTTGCAATTCAAGGACTACGCCACAGTCAAGGTAACGGTGGAGGATGTGGATGAGTCCCCGGTTTTCTCCAGGAACCCTTACATCATCGAGGTACATGAGGACACGGCTGCTGGCAGTTTCGTTGGTGTGGTATCTGCCAGGGACCCCGATGCTGACAACAAGCCAGTCAAGTACGTTACAAGAGATGTGTTTGGCCCTCTAACTGACTAGTCCTACCATTTCAAGTCCTGTTTAATTTTAGAATTAATTAATTTCAACTTAACTAATAAATAAAGTACAGACTTCCCCAAGAACAAAGTGGGTGTTATGCATTATTCTAGTAATGTGATTGTTTCAGAAGTTATTGTCCCAGCTTTAATGAACTAGGATAAATCAATACAAGTACAAGTGAGCCATGGTAGATATACAACGTCTCCTCTTATCAGTTTTGTAGAGTGACGATGAAAATGCGCCCACCCAGTTTAATCTAATCCATCAGCCCAGCCACGTGTCGTTGTGAAAGAGGAAATAAAAGAATAATATTCATGAATCCCTGCTGGTGATTTCCCAGTGGAAGATGCCGATGGTCCTGTGAAGTGAATACAGACGCTGTTTATTTCCCAGAATTATGTAAGCCCTCTATGGCTCTGCACAATGTCAAAGAGTCTAATTTGCTCTATCGATTCACACAGCTCAGAACCCCCTTCCCACACATATGGCGCCTGCCTGTCCCCGACACAGAGCTATGCCACTCTCGGCCCTTGCCACATGGCGTGTTGTGTTGCATATTCAAATTTCAGCTAAACAGGAGAGGCGACTATGATAAATGAGTAGGCTCATGTAAAGAAGCATCATCTTCTGACATAGGAGAGTATGGAATACTTTTATCTTTCAGAAACATGACAGGGGGAAGGTGCGTTTTTCTTTGTTTGCTTTCCTTATAACTGCTTAGGAAAAAAAAATCCCTCTTCTGTTCATGTGTGCTGTTATGTCCTTGGCAGTAGAAGAAATGTATTGGCATTAATGTCAACTTGTGTTTTTCCTGCAGATACTCTATTGATCGGCACACAGATCTTGAGAGGCTGTTTAATATTGATTCTGTGAACGGGACAATCACAACGCTGAAAGCCCTGGACAGAGAAATGTCCAAATGGCACAATATCTCCGTGGTGGCCACCGAAATAAGTAATAGACGTTTCAATATTCTTTTTACGTTTCGTTATGAGTATAAATAATAACAATGTATGGTCAGAGCAGAATCTTATGAAAGCCATAATTGTACATTTGTTTGTTTCAGATAATCCTCGTCAGACAACCCGAGTGCCTGTCTTTATTAAGGTGTTGGACGTCAATGACAACGCACCCGAGTTTGCTATGTCCTACGACACATTTGTCTGTGAGAATGTCAAAGCAGGACAGGTACATGAAATGCATGGCGTCATGTGCAAAACATGTCAAAAGGATTTAGGTAGACAAGCAATTATGTAAACACAAGGTCAGACTTGGTAACAGATACTTTAACTCTATCACACATTGATCAAAGTAATGACTGAGGCTGTCAGGTATTATTATACTGAATTATGAAGACAATGGGGATCATGTGAGTGTGATTATGGTTTTATGGAGCCACAGTCATTATGTTCACAGATATTCATACAGCAATGTAATTATTCATGTCTGCAAGGTGACGTAGCAATGCAAACTTATGAAAATATGCATTGTGCACAGAGTGTATTGTAATATTCTCCCATTTATTAGGGAGATCTATGAAATGCACTATATTTCATAAAAGCCTTCATTATCCTATTACACTGATTAATAGCAGATCGGTTCCGTTTTACATCACACCAAAGTTTCAAGGATGTGATAGTTTATAGGTGCCTAATCCTCCAATTTGCTGTGTTTTTTTGCAGCTGATTCAAACAATAAGTGCTGTTGACACAGATGAACCCCTGATTGGACACAAGTTTGTCTTTAGTATAAGTGCCACCAACCCAAATTTCACTGTTGTTGACAAAGAAGGTAAGATGTAAGGGGAACTGCATGATCCATCTTTTTTTTGTTTCTTTTGTTGCTCCCCTATTTCATACCATCAGGTTCTGTTTAGTTGAATTTGGTTTATTTATAACGTGCCTAGAGTATGCAGAAAATTCATTTTTGCAATAGTTCAAAGTAAACCACTGGAACATCTGTTTGTATTGGACCAGTCTGTATTGACTTTTAACAAACAAAATAGATATATTAGTTATGCAGTACACTTTCTTGTTATCTTTGTCTTTCTAAAGTTTTCTCTTTTTAAAATACAATTTAGCAGTATGGGCTATTATTGAAATACAATTATTGTTTGTTAAACCACCAGTTAGACTACAACATAACTGTGAAATATCCAAGAAGGTTATTACAAGCCATCTGTAACATTTTAGGGGAGGAAGGAAATAAAGATTACAAATGACTAACTGAATCGTTATGTTATTGACAAGATTTGCCCATCTACATCTTTCTGCAGATAACACTGCCAATATCCTGACAAGAAGGGGAGGGTTCAGCCGGCGTGAGATGAGCGTGTACTTCCTGCCTGTGGTGATCTCGGACAATGACTACCCCATTCAGAGCAGCACCAGTACACTGATCGTGCGTGTATGTGCTTGTGACAGCCGTGGAAACATGCAGTCATGTAGCCCAGAGGTCCTGCCCTTCTCCGATGGCCTCACAACTGGAGCCCTGGTGGCCATACTGCTCTGTGTCATCATTCTCCTCAGTAAGTTCTTTCTACATCAGCATGGACATTAACCCTGTAGTCATTCCTGTGATGTCTGTCATAATCAAGTCATGGGTGAAACTACTGCTTAAAAGGTCTTAGTTCATTTGAAAAGTCTAGCTTGTAACATGCATTTCGACAGAATGATCTTTTCATATGTGGGGTTGTCTCCCTGATCCCCGAGGAACTCGGTACTAAACAAGGCACCCATAAGATGGTTTCCCAGGAAGTAGTAATTACTGGGAAAATGAATACTTTACAGTGGGACCATAAATCCTTAATTTTTGGATCTTATTCATGCTTTTCCTTGTCAGCTATCTCAAAATTACTTCCCACAATAACTCATAAAATATTAATTTTTAAGTCTTACCACAGGCAGGAGTAGACAAGAAAAAATAATAATAAATTGGCCCATGCATTTCGGCCCGGACCGTCCCGTATCCTGTGCAATCATGACCACAAATCTTTGTGTTTCATTTCATGTAATATCAATTGTGAAACTCCTTAAAACCACCAACACCATGCAGGTAAACACTAAATGTAAATGTATGTGTCATCACACTGAAAGATATAAGAGCAGCAACCATCAGTTTGTGTTTGATGGACAAAATAAAATAAAAAAAAACAGACATGTGAAATGTTGGATCAAATCAAATGGAAACTGTTCCTGGACAAAGTGTAGAAACAGAGTCTCTGTGTTTGCTGCCTGCTCTCCTCCTTTGGAGATGTTATCTCAACCAGGTTTCATAATGATTCAGTCATGTTCAAAATGATTGGATTCTTCAGTAAAGAGGCAAGCAGCAGCATCAGTATTCACATACAGACTGAGGTGTAAGCTGAATATATATATATAAATTCTTTACAAAGGTGTTTTTATTTCTGTGTATTGTCCATACACACCAGCACAAAAGCTGCCTCTAAGACATTTTGGCCTAAATATATGCGAGTATCAGCCCACAACACAGAACAAATAGGCTAGTGAATAAAATCAGAAAGCTGCTGACTCACTGTTAATGTTAATGAATGCTAGTTGAAATTCATGTCCTCCCTTTCCATAAAATATTTATTTCAGGAATACATAAAATAACTAAATTTAAGATCAGCAAAGACCAGCAAACACAACCAGTTAACAGCTGTTCTCCTGGTAGAAATACTGACGTCATCAGCTCATTTCATAAATGTAAGGAAACAAGCTAACACAATAAAGCAGCTATTTTGTTGACATTGGTGTCATTACTTAATCATGACTTTGTAAACAGCCAGTGTGTTCACTGTGAACTGGCTCGTATGAATCAGACTTACTGTACTGGGTTTAATCAGAAGAGAACGAAGGCAGTGCAGCTTACCACAGCCTCCACCATCATCATCATCCACAGCAGCTGACGAAGGTCCTGCTATAGCAAACATGTCAATCATGCTTGGACATTTGGCAGCGTCTTTTTTCTTTCTCATCATGCAGTTTTTTTCTGCCCCTCCTCTCAGTTTTCTCTCCTCGGTTCTGACAGGCAGCTGCATCCACTAGCAGCGCCAAAAGAGGTTTAAATAATCTGATTGGTTCAGCCTGATGTCAGTTAAGAACAGAGCAACATGGTTCATTGGCGGGTTGTCAGGAAAGTTAGACCTGGGCTCATTATTTGATGGATTAATTACTCCGGTAAAAGCGCCATAAAGAAATGGGGAGGTGCTTATAGATTTTGATGTGGTTTAATTTTGACAGCCCTGATACAAATCCCAAATTTATTACAAAATTTTGCCGTATTTTTTTTCTTTATAATTATCTGGCAATCCATTGAAAGAAACACTGATATAACATAATATCCAGTCAGCTCTATGTGATTTGTAGAACATTGTGACTTCCAAACAATAAAAGGAAACGACTGAGGTGCTGAACTGAAATCCACAAAGCTTTGTCAGAAAACAAATTTTGGGTTGGACTGGTGGTGATCAAAACCCAAGTTCCAATTCTTTTTTTTTCTTTTTGTTTAACTTGCCACCCATTTTGATGCAGGACCCAACATCCAGCATGTCCGCTGTAAACAAAACCTGAACGGTCTGAACAATAATAGCTAATGACCAGTTTGATGGTCATGGAAGCATAGTTCTTTAGAATTTTGGTATGGATAGATGGAGGGTAATTCAATCCTAGCCTCATCTGCCTTCTGTTTTGTCGTATAACATAGAATATAGCAAAAAAAAGGGAAAAAATTAATAATAGAAAGAAAAACAATATATGCATGCATGGGGTAAGTCGGTTGCTTGGATAATGCTGATTGGATAATTACTTTTCAGGGATGTCACAAATGATCCTTTCAGTCACAAACTACAGTGGAGTACATCTTAAGTATGTTTCCCTTCCATACCTCATCAAGGAAACCATGACTGTGATCAGAACCTGCTGTTCTTTGTTTATATAACACTAATTGAAATTTTGAGCTAGTAGCCAACAACAACAGAAATAACAATAATAATAACAATTATAATGGTTTTGCTGTAGCAAATGTGTATGAACACAAAAAGCCTGGAGTAGAATTTTCTTCTTTTTCCCTTTTTCCCTTTCCATATGCGTCATGCAACAGTTGATTCAGGCAGCAAAAGTCAATAACTTGGACCACGGTGACTTTGCTTGCTCAAGCACATGCTGCTGAGTACTCACAGAGTCAAATAGAGGGAAAAATGGTACATCTCTGCTATTACAAAGTCTATCACTAGAAACAGGACATCGATTAATAGCTCGGACTCCCTTCTCTCTGCAGTCAATAAAATGTTTCTATAAAGATGTATTTCTGCCACTTGTCTCCCCTTTGGCTTGCAGCAGCTTGGTATCTGAATATATAAGCATTATCATTAACACCACATTATGCATTTGGATCCAAAGAGATGCACAGTTTCTAATCAAAATAGAATAAAAAATAATGATCTTTGAATAAATTAATGATAAAAAGCTTTTTTTTTTAAAAAAAAAACGGGGAAAAAGCTGCAGTATAGATGTGTCTAATGGAAAAAAACATTTTTGACACAAACATGCATTTGGCACAAATGGTCAATTAAACGACAAACAAATATGAGTCAGTGTTGATTAGTTTTCATCCATTTTCATTGTAGAATCTTTTTATTTGTTTTTTTGGTTACTATTTTCATTCACTGAAAACAGTAACTGCATGTTCGTCATTGCCAGGTCAGTTCTGCCCGTCTCATCTCCTAGCTATACAGGCTCAGCAGACTGGTGATTACACAGTTTGACTTGTTTTTCTTTTTTTTTTGTTCCACTTAGAACGAGGCCATAAAGAAAATGCTCACAATAAAGAAAATGTTCACAATTCTGAATAATATGTGAACATTTTATTCATGGCTTTTTGGGGGGTTTCAGTGAATGCTACATTGTGGATTTTTAGAAACAATCACTACTGCATCAGATGTTTACTTTATCAGCATTCTCCCAAGTGAAAAAAGAGTTCCTCTGAATCATTGCATGGTCAATATTTCCAGTGTTTGTGCTTTTCACTCATTTTTACTTATTCAGAACAATATTGAAGGTTCACTGATCATTGATGTAGTAAGATGACTTGTGACCATGCAGGTATGAGGGTAGTCTGTGATACATGGTTGATGTCATGTAAAATTCCCTGAAATTAAAAAGAGATGGAAAATACTCAACCACACATGGATTTTCTCTAACAAAATACTGTTCTATATTGATTCTAGGCCTCTTTGACAGCCACAGCAGTACATCTGCTTAGCATAAGAGTTTGAATTTCACAGAAAAAATAGGTTGCATTTACCCTCCTAACAAGCTAAAGCAACACCCGGTGTTTACAAGGTTCTGAAAGAGTATAATGCCATACAGAAAGCAACAGCTACTGCTCCTATCATTTTACCCAGCAAAATGCAGAAACATGGGGCTAGCAATCAAGGACATATCAATAAGCAGTAGCTTTGACCTTGTCTTAGAATATTGCATGAAATATGGGCAAGCATAGAACTAGACAGCATCCTTTAAGACTTACTAAATATTATGAAAGAAAAATTCCATGCATATTATTGAAAGAAATATAAATAACTGAACAAAACTGTCCTCCTATACTCAGGCATTCATGTATGTTAACTCTTTAAAAAGAAAAGAAAAACTGACACTTTGTTATGTTAACTTTTGCTCTTAATTCCAAATACACAATACTGTGTCTGGCAATGGGGGCAGATCTCCACAACATATCAGGTGAACTCAAAACTTAAACTCAATGCCTTCCTCTTCAGCAGAATATCATGACATCTGGTCATTATCTGAATCTTTTTGTGCTTGAAACAGCTGACAAACTGTCTTATTAACCTCCCTCTACTCTGTTAGGCAGGCACTGAACTGAAATGGCTTGCAATATCTGGCCTTTTGTCCTGCAGGTCTTTTGCTCTCCAACACTGCATAGTGGTCAGTGAAATTGATCCAAAATTACCCCTTTAACCGGCAATCACCATATGTATCTAAACCCATGTAGAAGGCATTGCAATTAACGCCGAGGTGGGAGGCAGGTAGACAACTTCTGTCCCTGCTGTGATGACAAATGAAGCGAGAAGAGTTACATTTGAAGCAGTACTTGTGCTGGTGCTAAATACAGCAAAAGTTATTCCCTTTTTTATACAGAAACATGGATTTATTGAAAAAGTTGCTACCACATTGTGTCATTCTAAGACCACGCTCTCTCTGCAGTCTCTTTTCCCCCCTGAGATGAGATGTGAGGGGGCTTGTAGAGGAGTATCAAAATGGATCTTCCAACCACCTTGCATTTTATTTTCCGCTGAATGGCACATTCAGCTGAAAATGGAAGAAAAAACCTCTTTTCACTCAATCTTTAATAATAGAAGGTAAAGGCCTGAGGCAGCGTTCGGGATTTGTTACTGGTGGCAAATGTGCCTCCCCTCTGTGCCTTTGCTCCCCCTCCCAAATGCATGACACATGTTAAGAAGCACATATCTGATGCTGCGCTTTCCCTCTCTGCCTTTCCCACTGTTTCTGTGCAGTGATCGTGGTGCTGTTTGCTGCCCTGAGGAGACAGAGGAAGAAGGAGCCTCTGATCATCTCCAAAGAGGATGTCAGAGACAACGTTGTCAGTTACAATGATGAAGGAGGAGGAGAGGAGGACACTCAGGCCTTTGATATTGGCACGCTGCGCAACCCAGAGGTGATGGATGCTAACAAGCTACGCAGGGACATCATACCCGAAATGCTGTTTCCTTTTCGGAGGACATCACCTATAAAGGATAACACAGATGTGAGAGACTTCATAAATGGGAGACTTCAGGAGAACGATTCAGACCCCACTGCACCCCCTTATGACTCCCTAGCCACTTATGCTTATGAGGGCAGTGGTTCATTGGCAGAATCCCTTAGTTCACTGGAGTCTGCTGCCACAGAGGGAGACCAGGATTATGATTACCTCAGCAACTGGGGACCACAATTTAAAAAATTGTCTGAGATGTACATAGGGAGGAGTCCTGACAGAGAGACCTAGAAAAAGCCATTAGTCTCTCTTTTTCCAAACTCATTTTTAATGTCTGTTTATCTAGCTAACTAGCCAAACACCCATTTGTCTGGTTAGTTAGCTAGCCAGCTAGTTGACTGTCTGTCTTACCTATCTATCAAGCTGTCCGCTTGTCTAGTTTGCTAGCTGGCTCGCTAGGAACTGGTTGTCTTTTCAATTCACGTACAAATGTGCGTGCACATCCACAAGCACTCAGACAAAAATCTCTGCCATCCACGTGTGGATGCTGAAATGGAAACCAAGACTTGAACTGAGCTGATTTTATTTTTTTCTCATTCATAGAGATCCAATATAAATCTCAACGTTTTGCTGTCCTTAGTCATAATCAGTAAAGATGCCTTTAAATTTTAGGACTTTTTGTGTACAATGATGTGGACAATGTGTTTTGTAATCGACCTGAAAGATAGTAGAATTGTATACTATCGATGTTCAGTGGTACTGACTTGCTTTGGGAGGGGAAGGGAAGGAGTCAAGTGGCTTTTATCAGCCAGCTCCATTAAATACTGTAAATGTACAAAGTGTTTTTAACCATGGACATCCTATATACTATTTGCTATCTCTGTTTGAAAAGCAATGTTCATGTGAATGGTTGGTGCAGTTTATTTGTCAAACTGTGAACTCATTTCATCATATAGGTGTAACATATAATGAAAAGTGTATGTTGTAGGAAAGTGTCATACACTGATTTCATGCTGTTTGAATGCTGAGTCATACTGTTTTATATTTATATTTTTATACTTATTTTCTTAATAAAATTATGCCTAAAAGAAAGTCTGATTTCCTGTCAACTGGCTGTTTCTTATTTTTTAAAGGAACTGCTTGCTATGTTTCGTTTCAAAATGCTAAAGAAATCCTTTTTTTCTACATTGCTTCAGTTTGCATGCAACAAACTGTTACAGTCACTGTTAAAATCAGTGCATAATTGGTTGATTAAAATTTTTTATGTGAATATGATGATAGAATGCAGAATTTAACACAGGAATACATTTAGAAAGCGTAAGACTTGTTAGCATAAAAATGTTTGCTGATATTGACACAATGACATCCCAAACACCCCACCGCTTGTGAAAATGTAAGAGGTTACAGAAAAATATCAAAGGGTTTAGTGGAATACATTACATATCCTGACCATTATAATGTGTCTGAAGAAATGTTTTAATTCATTACACACTTTTATTAATATTTAAGGTCAAGAATTTTCACTGCTTTTCAGTCAGAAGTGTCTGATGGGTGTAAGATAGTAATTAAAGTAAGAAAAAAACAAAACAAAAAGGTCCTGTGTTCTGGACTGCATTTATCTCTGATAGAAAAATTGCTTTGCATTTTAACTTGAACCAACATCAGAGCTGACATTTATGGTTTCTATTAACAAAATGCCAAATCCAGTTTGCAGAAATTTTGTGGTAAAAACTGTGCTATATCATTCTGTGCCAAGACAATACGATGCTGTCCAGCAATTCAGCATAACAGCAAAGAATAAGTATGAAGAACATTCAAAGTTAAAAATGTTGGACTGAAGGAGGTGCTCAGCTCTTACATGTGAAGCATACCTCGAGATGGGCAGGATTAGGGTCCGAACATATTTGCACGACCAATGAATTGCTCCAGAGTGTCGTTTAGACACTGACCCGCGACCACCTCCTCTGAAAGTCTTGTTTTAGTCTGTCCCTGAATGCAGTGTTCCAATTTATCACATCCAAAGGGAGAACAAACCAGCTTCAGATTCAACCGGACTAAAAATCGAAGTAGTGAAAACACCCTTTAGCTGTGCATCTCACTGGTTCTAAAAAGTCTTGTGAGTGATTGCAATGAAATTTCTTACGAGTTGAAAATGGTCATTTCCAGATTTACAGTTTATCAAACACCATATCCAGGTTAATGTTACACTCATCTGAAATAACAACATTAGCATAGCTCTTGATAAATGGCCAGCTGCCATGAGTCTGTGCTTAACTTGGATATGGTTCATACAGTAACAGAAGGGCACAAATCGGAGTTAAGGTATTTTTTGTTTGTTTTTGTACAACTTAAACACAGATTTTTCTCTTTTTTACACAAGTCCAAAATGAAAAAGCTCAATCTCTCCCGAGAAGACATAAATACTTCTAACTAATTTGGCAACACGTTTCAGTATCTCAGTACTAGTGTTGTCACGGTACTCAGTACTTCAGTACCAAGTCGGTACCAGTGCTACTGTTGTACTGTCGGTACCTGCATTTTCATGGTACGGGTAGTACCAATGGTACCGAAGGTACCAGATATGAGATGCGTACATTCGCCAGCGGCAAGCTAAACAGCTCCATGAAGGCGGCTCCATCGAGTGCAGCGGGAGCATTGCTCCGCCTCAGCTCGTACAAGTTCCATAACAGTCCGCAAAAACTTGGTAATATTCCGCCATACTGCTCGTCCAATGTAATCCAGTTGAACTGAGTGGGTAGTGTCCATAATTTACTGGAAACGTCAATTAGTACATTTATAGCCTAAACAGTAGCACATTGCACTTCCCTGATGTGCGTCACCGACATTTCAGAAGCCTTGGCAGACAAACCAGTAGGCAGACAAACAAGTGGGCAGAATAAGCGGGGAACGCTCTCCCCCCGTCGCTCTCTCTGTCGCAGCTTCTAGTGTCACTGAGGCATCGTCAGTTCTCAAGATATCTCTGAGTTCTCAAAGCATCACGTGAGTTAAAAGTAATAATATTCTTGGAGGCTGATATATTATTTCCACAAATCATTTAGTTGTTGTGTAAACCACTACAGACTTTTATTATTCGTTTTATTATTGTATTTATATTTTATTTTGTTGTTGTTTACATCTCTGGTTGCTGTGATTTATAATCCTGATGAAAGCGTTTAGCCAAATATTTTTAATTTCTGTTCATGCAACAAGCAAGATGTCATGTTGTGGACATGTACCGCCCAAAGTCATCCGTAAATTAGCAGGTCATCCCGGGTCTGGCGTTCACACCGCATGCCGATTGGAGCCGAGCCGTTTAAAGC
>JAVQJG010210173.1:0-11898 GCA_036024015.1 Craterocephalus amniculus
TCACCTCATCACCCAGCCTCAATAGGTTACAGCTGGCATCCCTCCACTTCCTGCCTCTTTTATCCACTTCCTTCCCAATCAGGAAGTTAACCACCAACCCCCAGGTGGCACCCGTTACACAGATACTTTCTATTTATATTTATATTTTTGTACTGTATGACCTCTGTTGCAGTGACACATTTATGATGCATTGAATATGACATAATTTTCCTAGTTCCTAGTTGGAAATTGAACATGAACAGCTCTTCAAGTCAAATATCTAACTGAGAAAGTTGGGGAAGAGTCATTTGCCTCAACTTGTAAAAATAAAAATGGTTGCTATTATCAGATCCGACCTCTGACATCCAAGTCAAATCAATCGACAGGCATTTTCTGGAGTTGATTGCTTATAAAATCTAAGAAATGTTTGATGGAAGAACCAGGCAGCAACACAGATTGAGAAATGTTAATGACACTTTTATTTAAAACAAAAGGGACTAGCTGTCTGGAAATAATAAACTGTTTATGCTTACAAGAAAACCACATGTGCGATCATGGTTTGGGAATGTTTTCATGTGATCCATATGTGAAGAACATACCATGCCATAACATACCATTTCACGACAATGTCATCTCAGGGCACTTCACAGACAATCAGTTTGACCCAATCTGTTATCATCAGTCAGTTTCAATAAAAGGTTATTCATGACAAATAGCCTTAATAAGGTAACCACCAGACTGCATCAAATCTTTTCTTTGGCCCAATTACCCATCCTGAGCATTTTAGAGGTAACAGTGTAATAAGAATACTACCTTTTAACAGGAAGGAAAAACCTCAATCAGAACCTGGTTGAGGGAAGTCAGTAATCTGGACCTCATGCATCACATGTAAAACACATGACATCCGCTTGTTCTTCACATGTGGATCACATGAAAATGTTCAAAAACCATGTTTGCTCATGTCACATGAGGTCGCAAATGAAGTTCATGTGTTTTTTCTTGAAGGTGCATTGTGCAAGTTGAAACGCTTACATACGATTATTATTTTTCACTAACATCCTCTTTCAATTTCCTGATGAGCAGGATGAGCTGATCTCTATTCACTGCAGTTGCCTCTATAGACCTGTTTCTGAGGGATATGGGCTCGAATCCGTAGGGCGTAGCTTACATGTGGGATGAAGAGCTGCACATGCTCGTTAACTAGCCTCTGCAAGTAGCTACTGTATCATTTACTCCGCCGCCATTATAGCATCATGGACACAACATTAACCACTATCAATGGATAACAAGAGACCTGTGGCCTCACATGCATCTCAAACTCGAACATATACCCTGCAAGGCCAAGAAAAAAACGTTGTCTAGTGTGATGGAAAGATCCAAACTGTTATTTAACTGCTGCAAGAGTAAAATGAGAGTCAACATCGGAGCAGCTTTCGATAAATGGAGGAGCTCCTATCTGTTGTGAGAATAAAAGGGGACCCTCAGCTGACTTTCTTCTTACTAAAAGGTAAATGTGATATGACGTAAATCAGGATAAGTAATACTGCAATGCTATGCTTTTAGTGTGTAAGACTAACCCTACCATTAGTATACAAGCTAATTTATTTATTAAGCATCTAACTCTGGGCTTGGACTGAGTCCAGTGCAGGTAAACAAAGACCAACATAGTCGAAGTCGAAGCGGCCCATGCGTGTACTCAACATTGGCGTCACTTACACTTGTAGCCAGAGGGGGCATACTTCTGGAATAAAGCTACAACTTGTGCTGTTTCATGTTTTATAGTTGTCCATAGTGTAACACATCAGAATCAAATGAATGGTTCATTAGGAGTCTTGCAAAGAACTTGATGAGCAGTCCCCGAGGACCAGGATCAAAAAACACTGATGAAGAGCAAAAGAAGTAGATAAGATGCCACATTTGAATTTGATTTTCTCTCGTTCATCTCCAGGGTGGTCCATTAGATTTTCAGCTTAATCTATTATGTTCCAGTCAAACATTATAAGATACCAAAGAAATAAGAAATCCTCCCAACTAAAATGACTATATCTGTCATTTCTTTACACCTGTAATTGTGATTCAAATTACTGCGCCTACAAGTAGGAAGAGAGAAATGAGCCTCATAAAATGTTTCCATATATTCGCAGACATCAAAGTCAAGTCTATAATTTAAAAAGCCACAATGCATTTTATAGGATGAGGGGATGGATAGAACCAGGGACGTGCTCGGGACTTTTAGGAACCTAAAAATCTGCTGCTTTGCAACCAGCCCTGTAATGAGGAACTGCCTTTTGCTGCCTCTCTCAGCTGTCTCTCCTTCTCCTGAGTGCTCCTCCTTTCCGTTGGCATTTTACACCCATAAGAAAAACAAACATATTTTAGTAGTCCATTAAAAATATCAGTTTCTTTATCAACTATTATTTTGTGCAAATGTCATAATTACGATTTGCAAACAGAGCCATAATGGTGTTTTAAAAAAACAAACTACATGTCGTTAAAATTATGTCAGGTCTGTCCAGATTGAGATTAATTTTTAATATAATGGCAATGAATGAAAGAGCATGTGGTATGCTGCTGTGTGTGCATGGTTAATTCAGACCATTTTAAAAATTCACCTTCTTTTGCAGAACTGCTGTAAACCATATACGCACATCTCTCTTGCATCTAGTAACACGTGAGCGCTCCTGCCTTGCCCTGCTCAGCCGGTGACATGTGACGTGCGTCGCAAACAGCTGTAAAGTTTAGCAGGGACACCTGAAACTTACTCCATCCCAACTACCAAGTACATTAAATAAAACACATTTTAGCAGTTTTATTGAAATAATAGCCAGGCCAGCACTCACGGCACTATTTCTGACATTAATTTAAATTATTTTATTTAATCCCAGTTTTTAGTCCAGGAGGGCAAACAGGCAGTTGCCCTGGCAACCTGAGCCACGCCCTGAGCATGTCCCTGGATTGAACAGCTAAATGTTTCTCTTTAAACCATGGACCATCATCAAAAGCAGCATCTACCCATCAACCACTTCTTTAGGTACACCTTGCAATTAAGGTCAGCAGTGTTGGATATATACTAAACAAGGTGTTGGAAACACTCCTCTGTGACAATGAGAATCTCCAGTTCAATAACAATAAAGCAAAGTTCCCCATGGCATTTGTTTTTTCACCTTGATTGACACTTTGATCCTCTGTACCGCCCCTATGCTAGGCCTTTTGAAGAAATTGGTTAACGTTTTTATGGTTTCATAAGAGCTCAAATTTCTAATTGTATTCAACTGTGAAGAGTCTTTTTCATATCACACAATGTAGAGGGAAAATGTAATCATGGCCAGAAAAATGAGTAAATGTGACCCATTTTAGACAACGGAGAAAAAGAAGCTGCAGCAGTGGATCAGCAGTGATGTTTCACAGTTTTTCTCAGCCAGGTCTGCTGGATGATGGTCCCCAGGTTCACTGATGCCACTGATAATGACAGTGTCAATGTAAATCCAAGATGATATTGTAAATAAGATATACTTCAGGAAAAGTTCAAGAAAATTCATGAAGATGTACAAACATGCACTGGACAATTTATCAGCTCACCCTTCCCAGTAGCAAGTTGGACCTATTCTGCCTCCAGAACTGTTCTAATTCTTAATGTCATGATTCAACAAGGTAATGGAAACATTCCCCAGAGGCCATAGGAGTCCAGTGAGCTCATGTTAGAGATGATGTGAGCTTTGTGACATGAATCATCATCCTGCTGGAGGTAGCATCAGAAGATGCAACACTGTGCTCAGAAAAGGATGGACATGGTCAGCAGCAGGTGTGGTACAGTATTTAAACCAGTTGCTGTGCTGCTCACACCACCAACCTAAACTGTGCTAAAAGGCAGGATGGATCTAAAGTCTGACCCTATAATCTGAATTTTCTTTTTTTTCCTGAATTTTTCCATCTTTTATTGTGTAATGTTGGTGAGCCTGTATGAATTGTAGACTCAGGTTCCTGTTCTTAGCTGACTGAGTATTATGCTACTAAAGCCCATCTGCCTCAAGGGTGGATGTGTTTTGTGTTCAGAGAAGTTATTCTGCATACCTTGGTTGGAACCAGTGGTCATTTGAATTAGTATTTTCTTTATATTTTCCTTAACCAGTCTGCTCATTTTTCATAAAAGAGTGACTTTGGTCCATAATAAGGTTACATGTGAAAATCCCAGTAGATCATCTGGCGCCAACAGCCATACAAAGTTCAAAGTATTTTAAATCCCCAGGTTTCCTCATTCACTTTAACAAGTAGTCTTGACCATGTCTACATGATTTACATGCCTAAATGCAGCCATGTGATTGGTTGATTTGTGCTAAACATTTGAACAGTTGGGCTTAATAAAGTGATTGGTGAGTGTATTTATGGATGTGTAGCTTTACACAACCAGGGTTTAGGATTTCATGTTCTTTTCTCTGTATGTTGAATAAAATAATATATTAAAAGAAAAAAAAAGCTTTTCCACAAAAACAAGTCATTTTAATTCAGATGATTCTGTATCAGAAATGAAATTTGAGTGTCTAACATGTCAATTACTAATCAAGCTAAGAATCTGCCAATTCCAGTCAAAAGCTGTCAAAGCTTCTATACATTCTCAGAGCTGGGATATATTTGCTGCTGGCAACGCATCCGCGTCCACATCATGGCTACCACGAGTTGCTAATGTCTGTTTGGCAAGTTAGACGCTGACGCCGTGTAACGTGTCACGTTCACATCCTGCGATATTGACTTGACCACTAGAGGTGCTCGTGCACCATTTTGGTCAATGGGCTGCACAAACTGCATTTACGTGCACATCGGCCGCATTTACAGTCTGTAATGGCGGCGAGACCTTTCCCTGTAGTTTCTACAGTAAGAGTTAAATTATCATACCTTCCTCGTTTCCGAAGTCTATTTTCAGCAGTTTGTGGAAATAAGCTGGAAAAAGAACAGAACCAGCAGCTTGTAGCTTTCAGAGTATAAGTTCTGTATACTTTCCCTAATGGTGTCCTCCAGTACTGACCGTTTTGACCGTTGTTGTACCTTTGCAGTTTACAGCAAGTATATACACAGGCGTCGCAGAATGTTGGTGTGCACAATTGCATACACAGCGAGTATATCCCATCCATTACACCTGAAGTAGATATGAATTAATAAGGCAACACCATTGTGAAATAGATCAAATCAAAATGATATTAACAGTACTGAAGGAAAAGTCTCATGTGAAGCATCATTTTGCATCAGCTTTGTCCTTGTTCTGTTTCTGTTTATTCCACAGCAAATCTATCTGTTTGATGACCGATAAATTATAAGCAAATTCTGAATGTTCCAAAACATTTTTGAAATTTGGCTTTTCAGTGACACAAAAGACTCAATATGCCAATTATGAATGTGTGTTTTGCATCAACAGCCCACCGTTGTATGAGACTGCAGAGACGTGTTGAACTGACTCTGTCCTATTATAAGAAAAGTGTGTATATGTGTTTGTGTGTTTTTGTCTTCCGTTCCTCTCTGATTCTACAAACCTCTTACGGGATAATCACATTACAAAAGGAGCGTTCTTTCTTCCCCTCTGTTGCATTTTTCATTCACTTAAGCTCATTTAGCACCAAGTGTTCCTTGGTGGGTGTCGTCATTTTGACAGGTTTGAATGGGACCTTGTGTGAAGGTGGCTGTCAGTGTGGGAGAAAATGAGAGAACTGTGGTGTAAGGCTGTGTGATTAGTGTAATTGTGTCACTCTGAGCAGGGCTGGCTGGTTGGAAGATGAGGTACTTAACATTAATGCTCTCCTCATATCAAAATTGCCTCTAGCGGAGTCATTAACATTTTCAAAGGCCACTTTAGACCAAGGCTGCAAAATATTGTTTCCGCCACGTGCACAAGTTTAAATATGCGTTTTGTGATGCAAATACATGGAATGCCTCTTTCATGTGTGTGTGTGTGTGTGTGTGTTTGCTTCTGCATTTGTTAGAGTGCACCCTCTGGACTCCATGAGCATGTCAATAACAGTTAAAGGACTCCAGAAGAACACATGATTCTCCAGGGTCTGCAGTGACCCTTCAGCTAAAATGCAAAGTGTGTCTGAGAGAGCCTTCACATGCTATTAATCAATATGTGTCTGTGGGTTTGCGTGCACATTCTAAATATACGCTTTGGACAAAATGCGTGCAAGTGCGGGTGCTGATTTGAACGTAAGAGGCCTCCCCCCTTGGGTGAACCCATGTGTACTAAGCCATTGCTATTCCATCACTCTGAGCAATCCACAGCCAAACAGATCCCATCATGTTTGTGTTTGGAGAACAGGCTTTATTCCCTGCAGGCCAGCTCCATGCTGATGCTCCTTTTAGCCAGCTTAGATAGATAACTACATCCACTCTCTACCTGCAATGGTGTTGTTATTTTTTCGTCTTTTTTCTTTTTAGAGGTTTGTTTGAATGGCCTCTATGTCAGGCATCTGAATGCTTCAGCGGTTGCAGGGACAACTGACTGCCATGGCCTGAGAGCTGCGTCAGATACAGGATGACAGCCAGAACTGAAGTCGTCGAGCTATTCGAGCAGTATTGAATTCAGGCGGAAAGTGTGACTTGCATATTACTTCAAGCTAAATTACAGTATTTGTAAAGCTACACAAGCACAAAAGCAAGATAAAGCCTAAGATGCGGTGACGTAAATCAGGTAAAATGTATATTTTGATCAATGCATGAGAGCAGTCTTAAAGGGACTATACCCGATTTCACGGCCGGCTAGCTTAGTTAGCGATAGCGGCTAGTTTTTTTTTTTCTTTTGTGACGCTTTTTCTCGGCTAAGGGGTTTAACTTTCGTAACTTAATACCAGATCACTATGGGAACGCTATTACTGGCTGATAGGAGTCTGGACGTTCCGAAAATTAACCTGGCAGAGAAAGAGCGTCACGCCAAAACTAGCCGGAAGTGAAATCGGTTATAGTCCCTTTAAGAAACCGTTGAAAATTACTTTGCTTTAAAAAAAATGAATTCTTTTTGTTGTTTGTTGTTTACTAAAGTCCTAAACGTTAAGCTGAATTTTTAACAACTTCCTTTACCTTCTGATTCAACCCTTTGCCCTAAGCCCAAACAAAGAACTTTGGCAGAGTTTCTCATTCAAGTGCCCTCAGCTGACATATAATTCTGCATCTGTGTTGCAACCTCTTTTTTGAGCTCATGGCATCGGGCAAATCATGCTTCATAATTAGTTTAACTGCCAAATATCACTGGTTTCCTTATGTAGGCCCTTACTAGGCTTCATCTTTTTTAAATACTCCCATTAGGTTTTGAAACACATTTAATTACATTTATTATAAAAAAGTAACGGCAACGTAACAATGAATCTTTGGCACATATTACATAACCTGAACTATAATTGATTAATTAGTGATTGAAAGAATCACAAAACTGCTCTAATCTGCACCAACTTGTCTCAATGTTTCACAGGTGACAAGTTGAGAAAGATTTTAATTTGAGCAGCTCAGGACAACTATAGAATTGCATTGTCGATCTTGAGTTACCAGTTTTATTTTGCTATTGGATCGCTGGAGCCAGTCTGGGAGAGAGGTATAACCTGTGGGAACACTTCATCCTGATAAAAAAAGTGTGTTGGCTTTGTCTTTGTGATAAAGGGTTAAGTACATGAATGATCCACCAAGAAGAGCAGAACCATCAAAATACTGTATGTACCCAGAAGACGGCAAAGGAAGGTCCTCATCAGAACTCACTGGCCCCAGGGGATTGTAAAGGCTGACATTGCGCTGGAGTACAATCTTCTTTTAAAAGTACTGTGATTCTTCTCACACTAATAAAAAAAAAACACTAAAACATAATAGTCAAGGTGCAATAGTGCAACAGTGACAACCTTCATAGGATAAACCAGACTCTTCAGAGTTTTTCAATCTGCTCAGTAGCAGGGATTAAAATAAAGAGTTGAAGGAATTTTCCTTTGAGCGCCTACCACACAGCAATGTGCTGACAAGGAAATATGCAGAAATGAGTCAAATCAACTAAAGACTAAGTTATTTGCTTGTTTATTGAGTTTTTATCACATACAAATAAATATGCATGTGCATTCACGCATGATTGATGGACTACAACAAAACATTTGCATAATTTTTCAAGATATCAGTCTGATTTTGAATGTGCTAACATGACGTGGAGAAATCAAATAAAGCCTGAACACGGGCATAAATGCACACAGCCTGCAAAACAAAGACAAACCCCCTGCAGACATTTAGAACAAGCATGTAGACAGGAATAACTCAGAGCTCCAGCCAGGCAGATGAGGTATATTTCACGCTGGAGGAGTGGCTCGGCCTGTGCAGCACCAAGGATCATTAATATCTGGGAGACAGGCACTCTGGCCCGGGGCTGGCACAGGTAGACTG
Organism: Craterocephalus amniculus; assembly: GCA_036024015.1. Lineage (NCBI taxonomy): Eukaryota > Metazoa > Chordata > Actinopteri > Atheriniformes > Atherinidae > Craterocephalus > Craterocephalus amniculus. Next base: position 8,371 of record JAVQJG010210173.1, read on the forward strand.
GAGCTGGCTGGGCCCTGGGCCACAAGCCTACAATTCTAATGGTCTCATTGTGTTATTGGTTGTCCCATAGTACAGAGCTGCTGCTGTTGACCTAAATTGAGGCATACATCAGCCAAAACTACAGGCGCTTGCTAAGGGACTACTTCTACTGTATGTGTGAGCTGGATTCCGAGCTGGAGTGCTGCTGGTTGGATGTGGAAAAGGAGGCAAGACTGCAGAGAGAAAAGTTGAAACTATCATGAGACTGCTACATAAGGGAGCATTGCTGGGCTGATTATTCAAAATAAGTCACACAGATTAGATTTTCATGATTTTAATTATCATCCCATTTAAAGAAAATAATTTCTGGACTTGAATAATTAATGCACAGGAGCAGCAACTGCTCTTCCTCCTCCAAACTCCCTTCATTCCCTCATTACATCAGTATAACTCAGATACTATATACTCCATCTGATGATCAGTGAAGACCAGTCTCATTGATTATTAATGTTGCTATCAGTTTAAAGCACTGACATCCAAAGACTTTGCTTTATAGAACATCTTGCTCATGAAGGTGGAGACATTTTATTACAGAAAAATATGATCAAATCTAAATAGGATTTTTACAAAAAAAAAGCAAAACTTTAGGCCACAGAAAGACATTCATTAATTGCACTAGTAAAAAGAACATATAGAGAAAAAAAATCTTTTATTCAAGATATCGATATAATGTCTACACATTACCAGTTATACAAAAACATGATGGAAATAAGATTAAATTCTCTGTGATGTTTTAAGCCTCTTACGTAATTGCAGAATAATTTTGATCCACGTTTTAGTTCAGCACTGGGAAACTCATTGAACTAAACTGGACATTTGTTTAGATTCAGCTCTCTTAAACTCTCATCGCAGAGTTTCTGGCAGGTTTAGGTCTTAAATTTTATGGTGTCACAGTAACCTGATCCTTTTCATTTCCAACCACTCTGTTGTAGATTTGCAGCTGCGTTTGGGATCATCACCCAGTTTTCTGCAAAGCTTCAATTACCAGATAGATAGCCTCACAATTCACTCAAAAACCTTTGGGATACAAAAATAATTTATTGTGCACTCAACTACGAGGTGTTTTGCCCAAATCATCAGTTTCCATGACTTTGCTTGGAAGTTCTCTATATTAGTGCTAATATGACACGTTTTTGTTTTTATTACCTCCGCCAATGAGGTTATGTTTTTGTGTTTATTTGTTTGTCTGCCAGTCTGTCAGTGTACAAGATAACTCAAAAAGTTATGGAAAGATTTCGATGAAACTTTCAGGATAGAAGCTCAACTGCTCGCCGCGCCTTAACGCACATTTGCTTAGACTTTACATGTAAACCTGACGCTCCCGACGCTTTCACTGCTTTTGGTCTGAACGCACCATTAGACTTTTTGGAATCATTTTTTGTTATAATGCACAACATTTAACTTTTTAGGACATGTACATTGTATAGAAATTTTTGCCATTCCTATATGTGTGCACCAATGCATAGTTTACTGTTGCCTCTGGCCAAAGGCATCAGTGTAGATAAGAATTGCTTCAAAATATAAAAATATAATCTTTATGTATATTTCTGTCATAAACGTTGTGAGGGAGCAAGTATTGAACAGTTGTGGCTCACTAAAAGCATTTTGACCTCGCCTTCCGCATCATGTCAAAATAGTTGTATTTGCATCTGTTCTGTGTTCTTATATTATCTGCATAGCTTGATTTAACTTTTGGGACTGATTAAGCACCCTTATAAGCAGTAAAAAAGTTTTAGTACATCAAAATACAAAATACTGTTGCATGTGCGCAAGACATAATTCACTCCCATGATTTTTCCAATCCAAATTTATTTTTTTGTCTATTTTAAGCCTGCGTTAATCATTTTATTTGCATGTTTGATACTTTTTTGCCAAATGAACAAATAAATCAGTGTAGACACAGAGCCGGGCTGTGTTTGATATAACATGAAATCTTTTGAAAACAAGATATTTGACCAACAAAGCATGATTTATTCAGGCCTGCTGTACATGCAATAATCAGAATATTCATAACATTAGCTCAAAATCACCCGGAACAGGTGTGTAGACATTTTCTGCTTCCAGGCTTATGATTGGCATCATTTATTTGTCCAGCGCACAGGTCAGAGGAGATGTTTTTACAAATGCTGTGCTTCCTTCTGATTCACAGGCTGAAAACATAGAAAAAATCCAAACAACATGAAAGCAGCCTCCTGCTCTTGGCATGGCATCTATATCTTGTGCACGTGTAATAGCGGTGTGCAAATATGTGGAAAATGATGGTCTCTCTTTTTTTTTTTTTTTCTTAAGTGTACCCCAGAGCGATGTGGATTTGAGTGAGTCAGGGCTGCTTTGCACATCACTAGCTCACAGTCTATATCACATCAACTGTCTGATGCCAGTTCAGTTTGGAAAGTGTGTGTGTGATCAATGGTGACTCACACATTTCAGCTCTTGTAATGTATTTGCAAAGGCCCATAACAGCTCTCAGACAAGTTAGATAAATGTCATGAAATGAAAATGTTCATGGAAACACAGATGATTGGAGTTTATACAAGAATGCAGGGCGGAACACACACCATTCTCAAACAGATCTGTGGCAACGTTCGACAAATTCCTCCATTAATTCTAAGCTACCGCTCTTACTGTAGCCCTCTTCTTCTTATTCCCCACCTGCTCTCTCCCTCCCTCCTCCATCTCACCAAACAGATGGAGGTGTCAGTGGATTTCCACCTGAACACACGCCAGGGTGGGGCTACAGGGCGTATTTGCATATTGGGGAGTGAGGAGCTGTCTGTGTGGGTCGCAGAGGTTCCTCGGCTGACCCAGCTGTGTCATCTGTCTGCACAAAGAGGTCAAGGGTAGGATGTCCTTGGTCTTGTCTTGTAGTGCTGATAAAATATGCTTCTGTTATGAGACTGAAGGAACATTTCATCACCCAAAATAAATTTGTTTCCTCTATTTTTACGCTGTTTGCCACACAGATGCTCCACCTGCTCTTATTCATCGTTCAGCTTTCAGGTTGTTTGCAGAAGCTGAGGTATAATAGAGGATCTGTTTGATTTAACAGGACATGAAAGCGCAGCATGTGCAACAGCTCTTCTACACCGAGTGAGAAGAGGTTTGATGTTAAATATGGGGCCACGAAATATTGTCCTACAAGCAGGGCTTAATTTGTGCCGGATCAAGCCGGATCCCGATCCGGTACCTCCGCGGTTGGATTCGGAACCTGTCTTATCAAATCCGCCCCCCGCCCCAGTTAATAAATTTAATGAATTGTCAAATATTTTACATTTAGAAATATCAGGTTTTTTTTTTGTTTGTTTGTTGTTTTTTTACTGTATCCTCATTGAGACTACACCAAAATATCTAAATTTAAATGCATTCTACAGTGAATTTAGGCAACGTGAAACAGAAAATTGTACCGGCGGATCAACAGTGCAGAGAAAAACCTGGGGCCTGTACTATGAAGCCGGATTTTCTCTTATTGATGTAACTTTAGGGTTAACC